>JACVEI010000681.1:0-11708 GCA_018115615.1 Pestalotiopsis sp. DP-2020a | reverse complement strand
ATAACTTCGAATCCAACGCTTCCCTGCCCTAATACATGGTTTATGCCTAGTATTATGACAAATAATAAATTACGGGATTTTAGCGGGCTGGTATTTTAGAGATAACGGTCGATATTTTCGATAATAATAATAAAAAGTTAATAATTTTTTCGGCTATATATTATATAAATTTTTAATAATACGCGGGCGATATTTAGGTATTATAACGTAAATGGTCGGGGAGGCAGGTTGCTTAGTTTAGTTTTAATAAAAATATTATATAATACTCGGATTTTCGTCGGGCGGTTAGGAATATTATAATATTTCCGGTAATATTCGCTATCGAAAATAAACGTATAATTAGCGAATTTAATTTTCGGGTTATGTTTTTTTAGCTAGGGTATTCCTAAAATAACGGGGTAATAAGCCAATTGCGTTACGAAAAATTTGATTTTTTTGTAATAATTTTTAGTTTTTAATTATATTTTTATATAATAAGTAATTATTTTATTTTTAGCGTTTTTTTATCGAATATTTTTAGTTCGAATAGTTTTTTTAGTTTTTTTAGGGGTAGCTTGTAGCTCGCGGCTTAGTTTTAATTTACGAAGCCTTTTTTTTCGGCTCCGGTATTAATTATAATATAAGTTAAAAGCGTTTTGCTTTTTAATTTTAAAATAACAGGTAAAATTATTAAATAAGATTTTTAGTTAGTTTCCTCCTAAATAAAAAAGTTTTTGGCGGCGGTAGCAAATAATCGGACGGTAGCGGTAGTTTTTAGGCGGCGCTTTTTTTTAAAAGCTTAAATACGATTTAATTTAAATTTATATTATTTGTCGAGCTCGGCGGGCTAAAGGGTAAATTAATAAATTTGGCGGAATTAAGGCTATTAAAACGGTAAATATAATTAGCGCGGAATTAACGAAGCTAGGACGAGGGACGGGTATTAAATTCAGGGTAAACGGCGACGCGGTAATCCTTCGAGCCGTAGCGGAAATATTTTCCGCGTTTTTTTTATTTTTAGGGATAAATTTTTTTTAGGAGCTTAAGTTTATAAGGCTTTTTTTAGTAGTAACGGGTAAAACAGGCCTCGGGGCTTTTTAGTTTTTTTTAGACTAGTTAAAACTGGCGGTAGCGGGTTAACGGGGTATAGTTATAGCGGTGTAACTAGCAAGGGTTTTAATAAAAATAGCGATATAATTCCGGGAAATTTATTGCTAATATTAGCAGAAACGGTTATTTAAAACTTATAAATAGTTAGCGTAATTTTTATATTTCCGGGACGGGGTCGGGCTATATAAAAATATATTTTAGAGTTCGTAAAAAAATTCTTAAAATAATAACGGGGCTAAGGTATTTTTGGGTATTTTTTTTTAAAGCCAGGCGTTAAAATTCAGAAAAAAAATATTAAAATTTAGGTTTTTTTGTTTTAGCTAATATAGCTTATTTTAGGCGTTTTATATATAATCGGGGTTTTTAAAAATATTTTTTAGGTAAGCAAATATTTCGGGGTAATTTAGGAATTTAAAAACTTTAAAACGGGTTTTAAGTAAAATTAATTCGTAGGCTTTTTTAGTTAAACGTCCGGTAATATAAATTAAGCGGGTAATAATAGTTAAAAATCGGTCGGTATTAATAGTTATTTTGTTATAAATTTATTACGTAAACCGGCGAAAATCGTTTCGAGAGCTATCGAATTTTTTTAGGTTAGGGATTCTTTTACTAAAATAAGAAAATCCGGAACGGACGGGAGGAGCAAACGTAGTCGGTTTCGGTATTAGATTTATAAATTGTTTAACCGGAGAGTTTAGGGTATCGACGGGGGCGGATCGGGGGGTTTATACGGCGGGGACGGTAGCGTTAAATAAACGAAGCTTTTCGATTTTAAACTAAATAATTTGCTTTTAAGCGTCGTAATTTAATTTTTTGGGTATTTAACGACGTTTTTTAACTTAAAAATCTTCGATTTTAGGGATAAAACGGTAATATCGTAATTGGATTTAGCGAGACGGGAGTAATCGACTTTTTTTTCTAAAATAATAGCGTAGTTATTAATATAACGCAGGTAAAACAGCTAATCGGACGGGTTATCGGTAACGTAGGCAATAAGCTTTTTTAAAAAATCCGCTTTTAAAAACGGTTCGGGCCGTTTTAGGGATATTACGGCGGACGGGTACGGCGTTTATAAAATAAAAACTACGTAATATTACGGTCGGCGGGTGCGGGTAATATAAACGGTTGTATAATAGTTTATTTTTTACGGTTTTAGCAGGGTTATAAATAATTTTATTAATAAAACGTAGCTTGAAAAGCTATATTTTTAGTTCGGGTAATAATAATAAAAATATCGTTAGTTTGCGGGTTTATATCGGCCCACCCGGGCCGCTTATAACTAGCGCCCGGGGTTTATTTATTTTCTGTTTATAAGCAGGGTTTAGCGCTATAACAGCCCGCGTATTTTATATTATAATGCTATTAAAAATTTAAAACGATGGCTTTTATAATACCGCCGTAATATAATAAATAATTAAAAGTAGGCTTAAATAACGCCGCGTACCCGGCCTAAACCGGATCGCTAATAGCTTCCGCAGGATTACCGAAGTTTTTCGAAAACCGCTCTTACGCTTATTACGCCGCCAGCTGTAATATATTAAAATGCGCCCAGGTAAGCGAAGTTTATAATATTACCGGAAAGCTTCGGCGCTTATTTATATTAAATTATATTTTTTTAGCTTAAAAAGTCGGCATTTTAATCGGCGTCCCTTGTTAAATAATGCTAAAAACACGCGAAAACTAAGCGTTAAGCCGGCGCGTATATTTTATTTTTAAAACGGCGNTAGCTTAAAAAGTCGGCATTTTAATCGGCGTCCCTTGTTAAATAATGCTAAAAACACGCGAAAACTAAGCGTTAAGCCGGCGCGTATATTTTATTTTTAAAACGGCGGCAAAAGATATAATACCCTTTTTATAAAGCCTAAACAAATATAACGACGCTTATATAGCTCGATATATCGGTATTAATACGGTATTTATTTAACGCTTTTCGAGTTTTTATCGCGCTAATAAAAATCCGTCGTCGTTTAAGCCCGACCGTCCCGACGCTAAAAACGCGGCTAGCGATGCGACATTTTAAGGGAAAAAAACACGATCGAAAAACGTTTTATATAGGGACTACGCGCGAGAGTTTGTAAGCTTAAATAGCGTATTATTTAAATAAATTATAACTAAAAGCGAGGTTGCCTGTAAATATAACTAAAATTATATTAGCTAAAAACGACGGCCGGTATTATCGGTAATTATTTATTATATAAAAATAAGCTAAATCTTTAGNAAAACGTTTTATATAGGGACTACGCGCGAGAGTTTGTAAGCTTAAATAGCGTATTATTTAAATACATTATAACTAAAAGCGAGGTTGCCTATAAATATAACTAAAATTATATTAGCTAAAAACGACGGCCGGTATTATCGGTAATTATTCATTATATAAAAATAAGCTAAATCTCTAGCTAGCTATTCGCGGTATACGCAAGCAATTTTTAAAATATTACTATCGTTAACGGAGACCTTAGGCGACGACGTCCCGTTACCGGAAGCCCTTTTAAGCGGCTTATAATAGCTTCGCTTAAATATTGCTATTTTTCCAGCTTATTTCCGACGAGTGGCGTTTTTAATAATTTAATTATAAAAACGCGGTCCGCCGTACTTCTCCGAGCAGCCTTTTTTTATTTTCCGAGCGGCCGTGCTTATAAACTAAATACGCCTAAAGCTTTATAAGCCGATAGAATTTTTTGATATCTTTGTAAAATAAATAAATAAGCGGGGGCCTGCCGGCCGTTACGTTATATATTTATATTCCGGTTTTTTGCTTATTGTAAAACGGCGGCGGAGGCGGGACCCCGTCGCATAAAATATTCGAAAGCGGTAGGCGGTCTTCGAACGAGCGGAACGTAATCTAATTACCCGGGCGCTAAGCCGGACCGGCTTTTTAAATTCATAACGCTAAACGTAAAATGGAGAATTATATTAAATAAGCTTTATATATAATAAACGACGTAAGCTAAAAGTCGTTAACGGTTTGTTTTCGACGGAAAACGATAATTTTACCTGTAATAAGCACGGTACCCGATGCCGGCGGTAGTATTTTAGCACGGCTTTGCTTTCCCGGCGATAAAAAACGGCTTTTTCGCGGTATTTTTCCTTATTATAATTAAAGTCCGATAGCTTGTAATAAATATAACCAGGGTTAACGTAGCTACCGTAATAGCAAAAATAAAAGCCGTTTATCGTTTTAAACGGTCCGGCCTTTAGGAAATTATCGAGCTTTATCCCGGTTTTAAAGTATTAGCTAAATTAAGCGATAACGCGAGCGAATATAATCGTATAATCGTTAAGCTTATAGCGCTAAGCGGGATTAACGAGCGTTTTTATAATAACGGATAATTGTTTACTAGTTTGTTTCCTTGGCGCTCGGGGCATTTATCGCGGTTAAACAAAAAAAAAATATTTACCGGCCTAAACGGTCTTTAAGCGGCCGGTATAAACACGTATAAATTTTTATAATCCGGATCGCTAATGCCTTAAAAGCCGAGCAGCGCTCGGATATATTAGCCGAAATATTTTACGCCCTCCTCCGAAAGCTAGCTTAACGCATATTATTAGTACCGATATATTTGCGACCTTTTTATTTAATAAAAAAAAACGGGTTTACGGGCGTCGCTTAGCTATTTACGCTGTTTGCCCCCGGCTTTTACCGCGGGAAATATTCCTAAGCTAGCTATTTACGGAAACTGCGCAGCGGACTTTTTAAAACCGGCACTTAATAGCCGCTAACCTTTTCTAAGCTATAAAAAGCTACTAACATCGGTTACGCGGGTGGCGGCTATTATAAAGCTAGGCGCGATTTCACTAAATAAACAACGGCCGCCTGCGTATTAAAAGTCGGCCGTTATTAAGTAAATACCTTTTAGCGGCCTAATTACCACGGTAGTTAGGCCGTGTTTCCATGTAAAATACTTTTTATAATTATATATATCGCGAAATTATTTTCCGTAAAGCTTACCTCGGATATTAATATAACACGTATATACCTTTTTGGCCGTTATTACGGATATATATTTTTGGCGGGTAACCGGCATAACAGTCGTAATCCAACTTAAAAAACCTTTATATTTTATTTTTAAACCGGTTACATATATAAAGATTTCGTTTTTTTAAATAAATCGCAAAATAAATTATTATATAAGCTTGTAGCGGTGTTATAAAATACGCATAAAATAATAATAATACGGGGTTTATTTAAAAGCTAACCTAGCTAGGTATTTTTTTTAAATATCGCGACGAGACCCGATACAAAACCGCTAATAAATCAGCCAAATTATAATAATTTAAATTAAGCGTCCGGATAAATGGTTATAATATAAATATATAATTATCGTAATAAAAAAGCTTTGGAGTTTTGGGTTCTAAAAACTTTTAGCAATTATATAATATAATATTATTAAAATATTAATATTCCGAGCCTCGCATAAAAATAATATTTAGCTAATATATATATATTTAGCCATTATAACCATATTGTGGCTATCGGATAGCTCCGACGAGCGGGGAAGGGATATTTAATATCGTCGTATAAAAAAGACTCGGTCTTTTTTTCCCTTTTGTACGGTACGTTAAATATAAATTTATTTGCCGTTATACCTAAATGCAAATAAATCTAATTAAATCGAAAATAAGCTTATTTAATAAATATAATAATATTGCGAATATTAAGTAGCTATTTTAGAGTATTACGTACTTTTATATATAACTAATATTTATCGGGTTTATCGGATATCGGATTTAAACTACGGCGGGGCTATATAATAATAATTACTTTTATTATATCGTAACCTAGAAAAGCACGATTTAAAGTCGCTTTCTTACGCTTAAAATCTAAAACGCTTAAATCGAAATTATATAATAATACTAAACGAATAATAATAATATTAAATAAATTTATAAAATACCCTTAATAAATCGAGTTTACAAAAAAATATCTTTATCGTATAATAATAGCCTTTTTTTTAATCGTGCTAAATAATAATAACGAGCTTAATATTAAAACGGCGGCGAAAACATCGTACGTAATTATTTCTTTAAAATAACAAACATATTTAAAATCGACGCAAAATTAGCTGCCGCAAAATAGCCGAAAAATACCACTAAAACACCCCCGACAAAAAAACTTAACAGCAAAACAAACACGACCCAGCTAATCGCATACGTTATTTTATAACTTTTTATTTAGCTAATCGCGCACGTTATTTTATACCCTTCTGTTTAACGCTAATCCGGCCGTTAGCCTTAGCGAACGCGGATAACTTAGCCTAAAAAAAGCCGCTTAGCGCCGCTTTAAAAACGTCGTACTCGCGTTTTACGGATAGCTTCGACGCGATATAAGTCTAGAAGGCGTTAAAATCGTTTACTAATTACCTGCGAAGCAAGGCAAAGTCGTTTTTATTTTTTAGTTTAGCTAAACCGAGCCCGTTTATTAAAACCTGTTAATAATAACGTATATAAAGCGTATCGGCCTGCGTAAACAGGTTTTTAGCTATATAATTAATAGGTTTAAACCCGTTTGCGAGCTTAAACGCCTCGATACTAAATTTAAAATCGGCCTTAACGGCCTCGGCGTAAATGCAATTTTACGGGAATAAAAACGCGCCGTATAAAACTACGAATTTTTTAAGCTTAGTAACCGGAGTATTTTTGCCGCTTTTTTAATCGTTTTTTATTTTCGGCTTTGCTTTAATATATTTTGCCGGCTATTAAACACCGCGTAAGCCGGGCTAAAAACTAGCCACGGCTTTATTAAAAGCGGGATTAACGATAAAACTCTCCGATATTACCCCCGAAGGCACGATAAACCCCGCCGGCCCGATTATAATTTTCGCGGCGGTAAGCTCGCCCTCGGAAAGCTTACGGTACGCTACGATGTTAAGGCTAATTAAATCGACCGGCTGCGTTTAACGGGTTTTTTAAACGTTATAAGTATTACCGATTAGCCGGTAATACGTTTTAACGTTAATAAGGTAATAAACTAATAAATAGCTAAACTTATACGCGGAAACTTACGCCCGCACGCTGTTTAGGAAGTTTCGGGACGCGTTTATAAGCAAATGTTTAAAACGAGGGCCCCCGATATTTATAATAACGAAAGCGTTAACGTTTTTTTTTTCGTCGGTTGCGGATAAACTTCCCTCGCTTTGCGGACTCGATTATAGCCGGGAATATATCGTGCTATTTATTAATGTCGGTTTTGTCGTTATAAAGTTATTATTAGTTGGCCGATACCTTTTCGACGAGCTTAAAAACTTATTTTTAAAGGTTTTCGTCGTTTTAGATCGTAAGGTCGATATAAGTAAAAATATCGCAAAAGGTCGTCGTAAAGTTAAAGGACCCGTTTAGGTATTTTTTTACGTCGGTAATTTTTTGGAAAACGATACTTTTTTCCGATATTTTAATTATATCGAAGGCGCTTATAACGGCCGTATCCGCGCGGTCGGTCGTTATTATATTTATATTTGCGCGTACAACTTTTTATATACGGATAGCTAATCGGACGAATATATTTAATTACGGTATAAAGGTATATTTTCTAAAGCTTTTTTTCGGGCGATAAATTAGTAATTATATTAGTTATTAATGCGGTTTTTACGGGCTAAAAATGCTTAAAAACTAGGCGGGCAACCCGATAATTTTATATAAAGCGATGGATACCTAAGCCAGCGACGTTAAGGCCCCGTGTCCGTAGCTATAAAGTATTTTTGCCGTTAGGATCTTATTTGTTAAATTTATACGTGTTTTTTTATTTTATAATCCGTTTAAATGCTATTTATCGATATTTTAGCGCTATAAAAAATAACTAAAATTAATTATAAGTTTTTATTATATTAAGCAATTAATAATAATTAAGACCCGATAATCTTAGCTCCGCAGCAATAATACGCAAATCCTTCCGACGCGTATTAACCTACCTCGGCCGTGCTGCCGGCGATACTAATAAAGACGGTTATAGCGAGGAAAATAAGGAAGGGTCGACGCAAAAAACGGGCTGGCGGCACTTTATTACGACGGAAAAAAAATCGTGCCGGTAATAACGCGATTTAGCTAGCTTTTATCGCCCCGGAAAACCATTTAATACCGGAAAAGCTATTAGCCCGTAAGCAAAAAAAAAGCTTAGCTCCACCGGCGACGGCAAAATACCGAGGTTTTAGCAGCTCCGTCCGTAAAAACGACGGCTTTAATAACTAAGGAAAAATATAACGATTTTATAACGGTAACGGCGGTAATAGCAATAACAAGGAAGACGGAAATAAAAGGATATATTACGCGTTAAGCGGAGACGTAAAATAAAAGTAAGTTATAAAATATTACCCGACGTCGTTTTTTTTTAAAACGCGGTCGCTTTATATTGTTAGCTTAACCGTGGTATTTTAACTCGGCCTATTTAATCTTAGTTAAAAAGCGCGATTAAAAGCTTGTTATATAAATAAACGGATTTAAAAACGTGCAGCCGGCTTATAAAGGGTGTTTAATTTTAATTTATATAAAAACTTACATCGCGACGATCGGCGGACAAAAAATCGTATTGCCTAAAAACGTATATTAACGGCCTTTTCGACGACCCGCATATTTTTTTACGCTACTAAATTTTGTTATTAGCCCGACCACCTTTAATAATATACGTTGTTATATTCGCAAATAATAGCTGCGGAGTTTTCGAAAGCGGCGCAAACCGCGCCTAAAGGCTAATATTATAAAAGTATTTTTTAGGCCAAAAAAAACGACTTTATCAAGGGTAATAAAAAGCGAGGCCTCGTTATCGTCGGCAGGAACGATATAAAACTGCGGCTCGACCGCTATATATATAATATAAAATTATAATATTATCGCCGTTTTTTAGTTAAAGAAAAATTAACACCTTTTATAAAACAGCTAAAACCCTAATTCGTCGAATACTTTAAGCTATTTAGCTCCGGCGAAAAATTTAACGCTAAGGTAAAACGTTTTGAAAACTAAGCGTTTAAGCCTCCCGTTTTAACGAAAATTCTTTAATTATTTAAAAAGGCCTCGATACCGGACTTCGAGGGATTTCCCGTTTACGGCTAAAACGCCGCGAAAAAAAGCGGGGCCGGACCAAAGACCGGCTATAATTTTGGAGACGGAATAAAAAAAGTCTAAACCGGCCTTAGTAATATAATTACAAATATATAAAAACAACTTTAAGACGCCGAAAAATACGTAATTATACGAAAGCTTTTTACCGTCGCCGGCGTAAAGCTAAACGATAACGCAGCGACAAAAAAGGCAAATAAAACGTAAGCCGCTTTCGACCGCTAAAACAAAATTAATTATATTTTTTTAAGCTCCGGTCGTTTCCCAAGGCTAAATAAAAACAAAAACAAAGTAATATCCCTTAATAACAAATCCAAAGGCGGCGTCGGAGCCCCGGACCTTGAGGAAATAATCGAGCAGGCCCGCCGCGCGCTAAAATCGCTAGCAAGCTAGGCTTTTCGGCCCGGCGCTAGCATTACCGGCTTAAAATATTTAGTATTAATATTTTAATACCTTAACGCTGCGGAGGAGCAAAAATTATCCGTTTTTTATTACGCCGATAACCTTATGGTTTACGCTGCTAAGCGCTATTATATATTTTATTTTATATTACTAGTCGAGAAAAGCAGGGACAAGGGCCGGGACAAAGGAATCGAGGCCTTACGCGCCGCAAAAAAGGCCAAAAAAGCGCTCCGCAATATCGCTTAAAACCTCGGCGAAAAAATTATTAACGCCTTTAGGGTTTACGCGGATGGTATATTATCTTTACGGGGCGCGAAATAATAAAAAAAACTATTAATAAACCTTTTATAAATAAATTTATATATATATTTCGTAATTTATTAATAATTTATACGCGTTTAAGCCGGAGACGCGCTAATATTAGCTATATTTATGGCCTATAAAACGCTATTTTTAAAAAATATACTTCTGGTTTTATAACCTTTAAAAAACTATATCTAAGCCTAAAAATATACGTATTATTACGGGTATATACCGTCGCACCGCGCGGGGTTTCCCCGCAGGCCCGAAACCTGCCGCTATATTATAATATATTATTTTTAAATACGAACCTGCGCGTATTATTAGTATACCGAACGCGTTTTCGCTAGCACGACAACATAAATTATAAATATTAAACGCTCGGCGCGCCGTATTAATTAATGCCGGCCGGTTTAAATCGTTTTAAACATTTTATAACAACGTTTTATTTACGTTTACGCTTTTATTCACGCGCGGATATAACTAGGTAAGCGTATTTTACCCAAAAAACGATAAATTAGCGCTGCTTAAACCTAAAAAATCGAGTTATTATATATTTAACTAACTCCCGTACGGTATATCGGTTTAAGCGCCTTCCGTACCCGGATATTAATATTCGCGCGTTAAAACGTTTATAAACAAAATATCGAGCAGGTTTACCGTTAGCTCCGTTTATACCCTAATTGTAAAAAGCAGCAGTACGTTTATTTAGTAAAAACGGGAGCTTAAATTTAGACCGTTAAATTTTAACGCGCCAAAAAACTATACCGGCGATTATATTTAAACGACCTTAACGATATAACTAAATCGATCGTAATCCTTAAAATTAGCGAAAATATTTACCGTTTTTTGTTTAAATTAATAAATAAAGGCGTTTAAAGACGGAGATAACCCCGGGCGGCTTTAAAGTAATTTACCCGGCTTAAACGGCGACGTAAACACGGCTCGGATAAAACGGCGACGTATTTAAAAAGGCCGGCGAGGCAGTTTTCGCTCGGGAGGCGGCCCGTAAACGCCGTCGATAACGCGACGATATTCCGGTAACTGTTTTTATAGATAATATTAGGTTTTTAGGAACTAAAAACGGGTTGTTAGCCGTTGCGGAAAAGCAAAAATTTGCGGCGCTTCTCGATTTTTATAAGTTAAGCTTAGACCGCCGACCGGCGTATATATCGTCGGTCCGGCGGTTAGCGAGGCTAAATACGAAATTGCACTAATTAAAAATTATGCTAAATAATAGCGTTATTGTTATATATAATTAGCTGTATTAAATAATCGTAACAAAATAGCAAAAAATAGGGATAAACGTTGTATGTCGATTTATCCCAGCCTGTTTTAGGCATAATAAACCGGGGCTACGTATTTAAAAAAAAAATATCGATNTGTTATATATAATTAGCTGTATTAAATAATCGTAACAAAATAGCAAAAAATAGGGATAAACGTTGTATATCGATTTATCCCAGCCTGTTTTAGGCATAATAAACCGGGGCTACGTATTTAAAAAAAAATATATCGATNGATAAACGTTGTATGTCGATTTATCCCAGCCTGTTTTAGGCATAATAAACCGGGGCTACGTATTTAAAAAAAATATATCGATTTAAGCACGTTAAGATTTAAGATAGTTTATTATAATTAAATCACGCGTTATTAACTTATATTAGCTAATCCGCGATATATAATTAATTTAAATAATTTTATTAGTCGGCTGTCGCTTTTTTTATACGTAATAAGCCCGTCGGCTAAAACAAGGCCGCCATATATATAAAAGACTAGCGTTATATTATAACGACTATACTAAAAATAAACTAAAATATAAAAAGGTGCTGGGGTTTATATTATTAGATACGTAAAACGTAAAAAGATAT
>JACVEI010000122.1:0-16208 GCA_018115615.1 Pestalotiopsis sp. DP-2020a | reverse complement strand
CTTCGCTTCGATCTCCGCCGAGACGGCGGACGTCGAGCCTTCGCCAATCCGTTGCGGTCATGTTTGCTAGAGCGTCGAGCTCACAGTCCAAGGAAGCCGTCATCGAGGACATTGAGATGGGACACCGAGAGGGCAGCGAGAGCGACATGGTCGAGTATGACCTCGACGAGAAACTGTCCTTTGATGAGTTTCAGAGAATGAATCGCTGGGGCTCGGAGCTTGAACAGTCCATCATGGTCATTGGGCAAAACCTTGATGTCCTGGAACAGCTGCAGAGGCATTACCGCGAGACAATCGAGTCCCACGACTTTAAGCAGCAAATCAAGAGGGAAGATGTATCGGGTCGAATCTCGGCTTTCTTTAGGAGGATTGACAGCGTCGTGAGAGATCTCCTCGTCCACCGCGAGAGACTGCAGGCGGTGGCACGAACACTAGAGAATGACAAGGCCATGGTAAGACTTTCCCTATTAGCTAGCCTCAGTCTCAAGATGATCCACATACTTACCTTCCTTCTTCTACCGTAGTATGGCGCTGCGCTGCAGTACGAAAGCGCCAGGGTATCCAAGCATTTTGCCGTCACGGCGCGGGAGTCCGCCGACCGGATGGAAGACTGGACCAGGCAAATGCACAGCATCGCCATCAAGACGGAGCACGAGACGGTGTCGATGCACGTCATCACCATCTTCACGCTCATCTTCCTCCCCGGGACCTTTGTTGCAGTAAGATACGGCTGGCCTCACGCTCGACTTCTCATTACCGCCTGCCTGACGCAGATGCAGACCTTTTTCAGCAGCGGCGCGATCCAGTGGGACGAGGACGGGACATTGGGGACGGATTATGTGGCCAGGCCTGGTGGTATGAAGTTGTTCTTTATCACCATCGTGCCTCTGACCGTTGTGATCATGGTCATCTGGGGGATCGTCTATTGGGTTGCACGGAGACAGAGGAAGGCCAAGAGGGGGGATACACTATTCATGGAGGAAAAACTCAAATAAAATTCGGTAATCATATATATGGAGAGGCAAAGGGAAGCATTTTCTGCTTACACCTTGCGATGCCTAAACCAACGAACGTATAACCATGTTCTCACAACTCTGTTTTACGAACAACGAAATAAGATAAGATCGAAGCAATTCCTACATTTTCTAGGATTAAATAGAACGCAAAACCTCCTCAACAACGGTAAAAGATTCGTTCCGCCAGGAACCAAATGTCCGCAATGTCACCCGACTTGATTGTAAGATAGCCTTGCAGCCCTCGGGCAGGGTTCAAACGATTCCGTCAACATTGTCAGCACAACTTTCAGACTATCATGATCCTTCGCGCGTCTGATCCTTGGTATCAGAGATCAGCTGTAAGNGTAAGATAGCCTTGCAGCCCTCGGGCAGGGTTCAAACGATTCCGTCAACATTGTCAGCACAACTTTCAGACTATCATGATCCTTCGCGCGTCTGATCCTTGGTATCAGAGATCAGCTGTAAGCCCGCAGTCTTACCATTGGTAGCAAGGGTACCTACATTTGGTGCAAGCCAGTCTCCCTTCAGCACCATGCCNGCCCGCAGTCTTACCATTGGTAGCAAGGGTACCTACATTTGGTGCAAGCCAGTCTCCCTTCAGCACCATGCCGTGCCAGGGTTGCACCTCTGGCCATGCCGTTTTGCAATCGCACAGCCCCCCTGGCCGCTCGAAATAGTACTGATGCTACACTGACCTTAGAGGAAACCCGGAGTTCTTCATTTATGTGGTACCAATTCTATTTTATTTCCGGTCCCCATCTTGCCAGCCGCAAGACCATTGCAGTTTTGCTGTATAATCATACCATTAGATTTATCTAGCCTTGGGGGAATTCATTTATTTCTTTGAAACAATTCCAGCTCGTTTTTGTTATCATTTTGAAATTTCTGCCTTACTTTCTTTTGTCACTTTCTTTTGATGTCTTGTACTTGATTTGGAATTATTATACAAGCCATCGAGCACCGCCCGGGGTGCCAAGCCACTCGCTAGGAAACAGCACTCTTGTCTTGATTCGTTCTGACCAATCCGACATGGCAGAGAACGTAGATCCGCGCCCGGGGGATAACTTCCGGCGGTGGGCGGCAACAACCCGAGACAAGTACATTGGCCACGACCTGTGCGAGAACGAGCAGACCTACATTCCGTACTCGGAGCTGAAGAGGTACTGGACCATTCAAAGAATCAACGCCGTGCTGCGGTCGTACGACAAGCCACTGCCGTTCGACGCTCCGAGCATACAAGAGGCGTACCTGCGCATCTTTTCGGCCCTCGTCTGGACCGCCACCACCAGGCGCTTTCTCGGCCTCGTCCTCATCAACGGCTTGGACGATCACCAGTGGCCCTCGGTTGAGTACCCGAGGAATTGGCACGGCCACAACAATCATGGCTTCCTGGCCGACTTCAGGAGCCTCAAAGAAGCCCAATGGGTCTTTTTCCCGTACCGATTTGAAAAGTCGAAGCTCCACAAGACTTCTCTAAATAGAGATTGTATTCTTCCTATCGAAACGCTTGAGACTATTGTCAAGCGTGGCGACTCCTTGATTCATAAAGTTAAGCTAGACGATGAATACAATGGACTGGTGAGTTCATGCTTCAACATGATACATGAAAATGAAGCAAGACTGCTGACAATTGGACTTAAGACCCCGAATGTCACGGGCCAATACTTTGCCCTCAAGCAATACGATCTCAGGTTTGCCGAGGACCGATATCAGACAGAAGTCGATGCTCTGACTATGCTCCGGCAAAGCCCATCGGAAAACTTGGTCACCTTTTATGGTTCTTTCTGCAAAGACGGCCATGGTTACATTATCCTGGAATTTGCGGAGAGAGGCGACCTAAAAATGCTTTTCCAGGAGACGCCGCCACCAACGACGGCCGAGGAGATTTCAGTCTTCTGGAAAAGCTTGACCATGTCGCTACAGGGTTTGGACAGAATCCATCAGTTGATGAGTGTCGACCAGCACATGAAGAATATCATTCAAGGGTGGGTGCATCCCCAGTCACAAGTCTTGGTGGAGGCTCGACTGACCAATTACAGTATTCACCAGGACATCAAACCTGCCAACATTCTCTTGATGCAGGGGTCGTCAAGTTCACCCTACGATTTTCAACCCAAGATCGCAGATTTCGGTCTGTTCAGCCACGCAAGGAAAATGCGAAGCAACAGTGAAGAGGCAAAAGGCCCCAACAAATACGGCAATCAGATATTCAGTGAGATATCCAGGTCCAGGATGCGAAAGAGATTGAGAACTAATGTACATATCTCACTAGGCGCCCCTGAAGTCAGCACCAACCCGCGAAACAAGCTCAAAGGGCTAAGTTTCATCACTCCGAGCGCCGATATCTTCTCATTCGGGGCCGTGTTGAGCGCGGCTGCCGCCTTCGTCGCGGGCGGCCTGCAGCTTCAGCAAGAGTACTTTGACAGGCGTATGGCGGCTCACGCAAAGATCAGGGGGTTTTCCAAGACCGACTTTGAAGGGTGCTTCCACGCCGGAGTGGACAAGTTTCCGGTTATCGAAGAAATGCACCGCCGCATTGCAGCGATCTGTCGGGATCAGAAACAAGACACGACCACCGAAAAGATTCTTGAAATTGTACAACAGCACATGCTCCTTCCAAAGTGGTCGGAGAGAGATCCGGCCGCCTTGCTCATCGACCGGTTTGGTTCCATTCTTGGGAACGAGTCTCTGAGCCCGACCATCAGCCTCTCAACCTCCCGCCGTAGGTCGACTTGGATGACGGCCGCCAGCGAAAACAACAATGACGACGGCGAGACCACGCCAAAGAGCCTCAACAGCCTACGCAGCATCAACACCTTCTTTGAGGGCAGATCCAGGTCCCGGCTGGGCAGCTGGGGGTCGACGGCCGCCGAGAACAGCAAGGTCCTGGACCCGACGGTCAAGAACCTGATCGATCAAATTACGCGAAACCTGCGGGACCGGGACCAGTTCTTCTTCATCGATGACTCGACCAGCATGGCGCCGCACGAGCGCATCGTGCTCGAGGGGTTCCAGGCGCTGTCGTCCATCGCCAAGCGCCTGGACCCGAACCGGGTCGAGCTGGCGTTCGCGTCGCGGCCGCAAAAGGTGCACCGGGCGCGCAGCACCAAGAGCCTGGTCGCCAAGGTCCGCGAGCACAAGTACGAGCACGACCCGACCATGATGGCCAGGAGCCTGTCGTGTCTGGTCGAGCACCAGATCGTGCGCAAGCTGCCGGTCAAGAAGATGGGCTTCAACGTCAACCCCGCCGCCCGCAAGCAGACCTCGGTCTACATCTTCACCGACGGCAACTGGGGCGACGATCCCAAGGGCGCCTGCGGCGTCGAGTACGCCGTCAAGTACCTCATGGACGAGGTCGACCGCCGCCGCCTCACCCGCCAGCAGGTCACGCTGCACTTTGTCCGCTTTGGCGACAGCGAGGCGGGAGGGCGGCACCTCGATTTTCTGGATCGTTATGGAGAAGAGTTTCATTGGTATGCCCTCACGCAGACCCTTCCACTCAAAAGTCGACACTAACATTTTTCTTCTAGTGATATCGTCGATGTCAAGCACATCTCGAGCGACGTCGAGTCCTTGTTTGTTGGGCCACTTACATACTATAACGATAGGAAGGACGAGTTGCGGTGACCGGATCTGATGTTTTATCTTCAAGCCTTGATACCCATGTTTTGTAACTTTCCTGCTAGACTATACTAATAAAAGCCTCCGTACGTTCTGGCTTTCCATCCAAACATTTGAGACGAATTAAGAAAAAGATGTATAATTCTTTTCTTTCGGATAACTTTTATGCTATATTTGCGAAAAACTTTCCTCCAATCTTCGCCATAATAATTATAAGAAAAAGAGGAAAAACAAGAAGCGCATCTTTGCAAATCCGATAGTACACGAAAACTCATGTCCGATTATTGTACCTAGCCTTCCCATCACATTCCTCTTACACAACACCGCTCTTTCCTGCAACACCTGTTGCGTGTTGCGCTTTCCCCGTAGGAAAAGGTTGGGGGCCCATCACCTTCGTTCCCCACCAACAGCTAGCTAGAGCTTCTCTCTCTCTCTCTTCTCTTCATCCTTCTAAAGCACTGCACTCCACGATACGGAGTACTACACGGATTGATTCTACAGGTATGTCTCTGACTTTACTCTGGTGTCCGGTGCGACCTCTACTGACCGCACACTATTCAGACGCTACAACACCGCTGCTGCCAACCTTGTTGAATCATCACCCAAGATTCTTCTTCCTTCTTCCTTTCAGAACCATGTCTCAAGATTGCATCCACGTCCGGCGACAACTGGCAGTCGAGATACAGCGGATGACGGAAGCTCCCACACAGTCAGATTTCGACTTTCTCAACGAGATCCGCGCAGAAGCGCTTGACTCTCCCCATGATCATCGATATTATNTCAGATTTCGACTTTCTCAACGAGATCCGCGCAGAAGCGCTTGACTCTCCCCATGATCATCGATATCATCGCGAAACAGAATTCCCTAGTACTCAACGAGTCTGTCATTACGCAGACGCTCTGGAACTGCCTGAAGGACGGCAAGATCAGTTTCCTGGAATACTGCCGCTTCGGATGTGCAGGATTAATTGAAGACCCTGACTACTGCTACAAGGAGAAGGCAACGAGCGGCCCTTCTTCTTCACCATTCCTTTCGGCGTTATTTTCTAAGATGGCATCGATGTCCGGCGGCAACCAGAGGCGCCGGCGATAATTGGCGCTCGGAATCCAGAGAATGACAGGAGCCCCTACACAGTCAGACTTCGACTTTCTTGACGAGATTCGCGCAGAAGCCATTGAGTCCACTGGTTTCGGTTGGGCATCAGTCAAGACGCAAGCAGACCAGGACATGGTGCTCGATTTCTACATATCGTTCTGCCAGATAGCCGGGAGCCTGTCCCGAGGCGACGAACTGCTGGCCCTAAACAAAAAGGAGGTAGAACTTCTGATGTTTCCCGTCGACATAGACCCATCGATGCTGGCACTGGAGGAATCTATCATCTTCGTGGCCAGAAAAGGCTCGGGCGCCGTTGAGGCTCTACGAGAGTGCAATAGGTGTTCTGGGCTCTACAATCTGCGACGCTGCGCTGATAACAAAAGCTTCCGTATTCTTGGTTTTTATCCAAACATTCAAGACAAAGATTGGAAAAAAATTAAAGGATAGGACGTTTGCTATTTCTATAGAAGATTTTTATCCGATTTCCTATAAATGATTTCTAGAAAGAAAAAAAGGCCAAAAAAAAAAAAGAGCGCATCTTTGAAAATTTGATTATATACGAAGACTTTTATCAGATGGTGAATCGAGGCGGAGAATCCAATCCCATTCAGCCNAAAAAGAGCGCATCTTTGAAAATTTGATTATATACGAAGACTTTTATCAGATGGTGAATCGAGGCGGAGAATCCAGTCCCATTCAGCCCACAAACAAGCAGAGGCGTACTGAGAATTGACCCAACGCTAGGATAACTCGCGATCACATCAGTAAAGGCATCTGNGGAGAATCCAATCCCATTCAGCCCACAAACAAGCAGAGGCGTACTGAGAATTGACCCAACGCTAGGATAACTCGCGATCACATCAGTAAAGGCATCTGCACGTTCAAATCGTCTGCCACACAACATATTTATTCACTTCCTTATTGCGAAATCCTTACTTCCCATCGACGCCGGCACTGATCGCTGGGAGACCAAGAAGAAAATGCGCCGAAGGGGAAGCCTCGACCTCACGGACCGAGTCAAAGGTTCACAATTGAATTCGCCTTTGAACAACCCGTGATGTTCAGGGCCTTCTCGCCGACATTATATTCTGTGCCATATCATCTCCAGCATAATGAAAACGTCACTGGAAGTCGAAAATTCTCTTGGGCTTAAAATCTGGCCAGGTTGGGTCTTTCTGCACTTGGAGAAATAATCAGACCAAAGGTTCTGAGAACAAGGTTCGCGACTTCTGCATTCGGGGTGACCACCTACATATCTCGGGGCACTTAGTAACAAGGTTTTCGCGACTTAAAAAAACCCTTAAAGCCTCTACGCGTGGGAAACAACATGTATATGTGAGGACAATCACCCTCATCTATTCGTCTACCATCAATACACAGCTATCCTTCCTCTTACCGCCCACGAGCAGCGATCTATTTTTCACAACCACTCTAGCCAGCAATACAGCTCTCAGCATCGATAACATCCCCAGCAGCTCGAAGCACAAGTCACAAAACATGTCGGTATGTTCGAAATGGATATCTGCTCACAAGAATACTGATCCTTATTTAGCCAAAGCTTTCCTGTGAAACCAATCATTATTGGTATCTTGAGCAGTCATGATTATTCCTCCTCACCATGTGCGATCAAATGATCTCTACCAACCGGAGCAAACCAGTACGGTCTCGCGNAAGAATACTGATCCTTATTTAGCCAAAGCTTTCCTGTGAAACCAATCATTATTGGTATCTTGAGCAGTCATGATTATTCCTCCTCACCATGTGTGATCAAATGATCTCTACCAACCGGAGCAAACGAGTACGGTCTCGCGNGTGCGATCAAATGATCTCTACCAACCGGAGCAAACCAGTACGGTCTCGCGGGAACTGCCACTTTGGGCCAAACTCTGGATCGGGCTAACCTTCCCTGCTTGCTTCATTCTCCTCTCGGTTGTTTTTGGTTTCCTTATTCGGCGCGACAAGAGGCGTGCCGCAAGAGGAGGCAGAGATGAAGGAGGAGCGGCCGGGACACGGGAGACACAGACCCGTGCTGAATTGACACAAAGTCTCCGCGAGAGTCAGCTCTTGTTCAACCAGATATTAGGCAATCCTCGCGACCAGAGGGCATCTTAGATATCAGTAGTCGTGGGACCCAGTGTATCATGACACCCCTTCGGTCATTGCAACGGGGAAGCAACTGCGAGGCTTATTTGGTCTGTTGTGCTGTTTACTCATGGCTTTCACAGATTCTAATCATGTCTGGTTTCTACTCTTAATTTCGGATGTTCATTGTGTTGCACCAGCAGTCTCGGATCCTGAAATAACACTGATACAGAAGCAATTTTGTGCTCTCGCTGCTGCACATTGACAATGAGCTATTTTCCACCACTTGAGTGTTTCATTGATGATACATACTCTTGTGAGACTTCGCTCCCGTGAACTAGATCGTAACATAGCCCCTCATTCTCATCACTCTCCTGTCCCACTCCTCTGACTACTCCCAAACGTGGCGAAGCCTCATGCACCAGAACGACCTGCAATTCTTCCATGTCATTGATACAAGGCCATGGCCGACGCCCGCTATTCCGCCAAGCTGGCCGGATACTTTCGATCAAATAGGGCTCGCGCACGAGGGAGNATTCTTCCATGTCATTGATACAAGGCCATGGCCGACGCCCGCTATTCCGCCAAGCTGGCCGGATACTTTCGATCCAGTAGGGCTCGCGCACGAGGGCGTAACAGGAAGTCAACAGTCTAACGGTGCGTGTAACGATGCGTACGGCCAGAAAAGAGTTGGTGGCTGCCTGACAGATACAAGAAGGCCGAGCAGTGGCACTGAACGATGGAGATGATNGGAAGTCAACAGTCTAACGGTGCGTGTAACGATGCGTACGGCCAGAAAAGAGTTGGTGGCTGCCTGGCAGATACAAGAAGGCCGAGCAGTGGCACTGAACGATGGAGATTATCACCGGCATGAAAAAGCGCCACCTCCAGTCGGAATGCCGCTTTCGGGCTCAAAACATGGCCAAGTTGAGCTATTCTTGCATTTGGAGGGATAATAAGGTTCTCACGAACTTGGCAGACTCCCTGAACCTCTGCGAGTGGCAAAGGAAATGACACATATAAGAAGAACCTCCACCCTTGATGTTGTTTCCGTCCAGTTTAGTGCTCTATTGCGACGCAAGAGCTGAGATTTCACGATCCCACAACGACTTCAGCCATCAACCCAGGTCATCGCTCGAACATCGATCCCGACAACACACTCAACACTCGAATCACAAACAAGTACGTTCGACGCGGAGATCAACTCACCGGAATGACTAATCCTTGTACAGCCAGAGCCGATTACCCGCGCAGTCCTCTAATCAGCCATGTTTATCCCCGACCACCGACGATCAATCGTCCCGTTGGGAACCAAATATGACAAAGTAGATTCGATCGTACTGCCAGATTGGGCAGTTGGCCTCATCATTGGGGCGATCATGTTGGCTATAGTGATTCTGGCCTACAGCATCTGTTCTTGCGTCGCTCTGTGTGACGGGCGCTCCCGAAGGAGAAGCCGAAATGCAGGAGGAGCAAACGGCACACAAGGGGGAAACCGGGCGTGTCCTGGTTGCCTCGGTCGTTGAAGATTACTATGGTCTGAGTTCTGCTGGCTTCGCGTCGCAGAATTTGATGGAACTGATTCTCCGCTCTGCGCAGAGGTCGAACTGAACCGGTCGATTTTCGAGCTGGGTGTTTTCAGAGATTCCCAACTCGTTCGTGCCTATGCCACTAAAGCTTGGCTTATCGACCCCTCGAAGAACAGCCGTGGGGCAGGAGAAAATACATCACTGATCGTTTAGCGCTTTGTTGATTTTTTTTTTTGGTATCATTTGTGGAATGACTTGTTTACGTCGTAGACTTCCTAGCAAAAGTCATCGCACACAATAAGTACATTTTGTTTCTTGTCCGAACTTTGGGAATTTCTTGGAGAAAAAGTAGTATTTGTTCAGATGATTTTCAGATTATAAGAAAGTTCTTTCGAACTTGTTTTGTGCTTATTTTATAAACCAAACTTATCTAACCAGATAAATAGGCAGAGGTATTAGACGCCGAGGGAGCAGAAATGACACGCCACTGTCCTGGTGTCTGCGATTCCAGGTCGCCCCTGGTCTGATGTAGAATCCGGCACCCCAGGCCGAGAGACAAACACCACAAGCCATCATCGCGAGCATGAGGATCCACGGGTAGTCGGAGTAGTAGGACCATACCCCGACACCCACCAACAGACAAAACCAGGAGCCAATAAGGCAGAAAATGCCCACGTGCGTCACGACTCGTTTGTACCGCCCAATGATGGGGTCCCCGGGGATGTCGGGATAGTACATGGCGGCTCCCAACAACAGGGCGCACATGCCAGACAGGAGAGTGGCACATTGCCAAATTCCCAGCCACGTGTCGACCGGCTTCTTCTTCGACATGGCGTCCAGATGCTGGCGGGAGGCCGCTACACAAGCCACGGGTGAGCTCCTCTGGGACGGGAGTGTCCCCTAGCTTTCCGATGTTGTGAGCCAGCAGCTTGGGCCCATCACGAAACTTCTTCACCACAGAATGCGACTTCGTCGAGAATGCATCCGCAACGTGCAGTTTGGCCGTCCAGGATTGAGATTGCTACAGACTGATTGATCAGCCGAAATTCACAAAGAGACTTCGGGAGGGATCTCTTACCTTGATCGATAGAAGCATGTATGGGTAGATTCGCTTCTCGCAGTAGATGGGATGATTTTGAGAGATGATTTTGAGAGATGGCTGGTAGATTGTTCAGACAGATGGGTTGGTTGGATCGTCCGAATAAATAGGTATAATAGGCGGGCTGTTCTCGAGGTACTAGGGAGACTTTCACCCGACCGTACTTGGTGCTGATCGTGACTGCCAATCTTTGGATTTCCCTGCGTCCAGATCGAACGCTCTTTTGACATGGCTTGGACGACCCAGGCCCATCTGGCTTGCGGTCTGCTTCGATCAAAGTTGGAAAGAAGGAGCGTGGTCAAGGACAGCGACACCAAAACGAAAGGAAGCAACAAAGGCTTATCAGGAAACTACATTACTCCCCAAGAAACATCAGTAACCAAGGGGGACCAAAGTCTAGAATTCCAATGATGTCACTCGTCTTCCCTCTGACCACTCTGTGCATTACAGTACTTGGCTTTGCTGTGGTGTTCTAGCCCTACCACATGCTCGTGCTTACATGCCTGGCCCAATATCTTTCCAGTCAAAGCCATCCTTCTGAATGCAGTTGCCATATCGCTTGTTCAAACCCTCTCGGAGCTGGTCGAGATCGTTCTCGCCAGTCTTGGCGCTCTAGCCCATGGGAACCTCGTGTCGAAGGAGTCCAGACTCGAAACAACTGACCTTGGTGAAGTCACCGTAACAGAAGGAGTGAGTTGACATCGATACTAGAGGTAAATTCTCTCTGTCGGTCATCTTGATCGAAGCGGCCAAGGGACGATCGGCCGCAGCACGTTCTTAGACGCGGTCATCGTTGGTCATCGTTGAGCTGCACACATTGACGAGCCTTGTCTGATCTCGGCGGGAGGCGAGTTGGATATGTCTATTAACGCGTGGCAAGCGGCGGAAAGATTTCTCGTGCCCGATCGAGCGTCGTGGTCACGCTCGGTACCTAGGTATTGCCCGAGCTCATGTAGACTTCCATCAGAGCCTCTCGAAGTACAGATCCGACTGAGAGTCAGGAAGGTGTTCATGGACACTGCTGGTGACGATGCATTTCCAGAGATTCGTCAATGATGTCTAAGTGTGCCGAGTGTCCAGTACGATGATGACAATGGGAAAAGCCACAGCAATGTATGGATAGAGGTAGTGTTACGTGCCTTGCAATAATGATCAAGCGCGGCTTCAAAGGAGAAGTTGCCTAACCTAGATGCTCAGGCATGTTGTGTTGTATTCATTATATACTATGTTGGAAGTCATTACACGAAGGCTTGCAGTCCCGTAATTGCACGGCCCAATATCAGACCTGAGATTTGTTAGCAACGAGGACGGTTTACTTTCCACGGAATCAAACTTACTGTGAATATCGCTCTGGCCTTCGTAGGTCTGTGTCACAAAGAGGTTGGCCACGTGCCGCCCAATGCCGTATTCGTCGCTGACGGCGTTGCCGCCGAAGATTTCCTGCAGCACTCGGGCGTTCCAAAGAGCCTTGTCGCAGTTTTGCCGCTTGATCATGGAGATCATTTCTGGCGTGGCCTTGCCCTCGTCCTTGAGCCTTCCGACCTGGATGGCTGCCAGTGTGCCGTAGGCGGCATCTGTAGCGGCGTCCGCCAGCTTTTTCTGCACGAGCTGATACTTGGCGATCGGGTTGCCCTTGAACTGTTTCCTCTCCAAGGCGTACGTTCTAGTGCGCTCGATACAGTCTTCCAAGGCGCCCATGGTACCCAGGGCAATACCGTAGCGAGCACTGTTCAGGCATGTGAAAGGGCCGGTCAAGCCCTCCACATCCGGGAACATGTGGGCTTCGGGCACAGGGCACTCATCGAGATGGATCATTCCAGTGATGCTCGCGCGGAGACCATTCTTGTTCTTGATGGGCGGCGTATCGAGGGTGCCTGGTGGGCAATCCTTGCGCTCGACCAGGAAGCCTCTGATCTTGCCCGTCTCTTGGAGCTTGGCCCACACCATGAGAACATCGGCGATCGGACTGTTGGTGATCCACGTCTTGGAACCGCTGAGCAAAAAGTATCCCTTCTTAGTCGGGTGCGGCCGAGCCGTGGTCTCCATGGAGCCGGGGTCACTGCCGTGGTTCGGCTCCGTCAGGCCAAAGGCGCCGAGCACCTTGCCCTGGGCCATGCCCGGCAGGAACTTTTCCTTCTGCTCGGCCGTTCCAAATGTGTGTATGCCGCCCATGACCAGCGACGACTGCACCGACATGCCCGATCGGTAGCCGCTGTCGACGCGCTCGACGGCTCGCGTGATCAGACCAGACGCCACGGTGCTGGCGCCGGCGCAGCCGTACCCGTCGAGGTTGGCTCCGAGCAGGCCGAGCTCGCCCATCTCGGAGAGGATCGCGGCATCGTAGCTCTCGTCTCGGTACGCCTCTGTGAAGCCACGGCTCGTGTTAGTGATATGGCGCAAGGACAGCGGCAGCACCATAGCTAGCAGAGCTTGCGCGAAAAGATGTGTCTACTTACGGAGCACGCGAGGAAGCATGCGCTCCTGGCAGTATCTCTCTGCCGTCTCAGAGATGGCCAGCTCCTCTTCGGTCAGCAGCGACTTGCTGTCCAGCGGGTCCTGCCAGTCGAACTTGACGGAGCTGGCAGACGCGTACGAGGCGCGCGCCGAAGCTCTGCTGCATTGCCTCAGAGAGGTGGCCAGGGGCCGTGTGCACCGTCGGATGGCGGGTTGGAACATGGTGTAGATGTCAATTGCAGTTGAAAAAAAGAATAAGAGGAAGAAATCGGACGATCCCGGAGCGGCAGAGACACATCCATTGTATATCCGGCGTCTGTTTCCCCATGATTTCGAACCCGGTTACATGATGATCGAGGTGCGGGGCCGAGGTTGTCAACTGGTCCTATGCGACTGGTGATTAGTAGGTTAGGGCACTTCTAGTGACGACAAGGGCATATGGGTTCGCTAATGAATATATTGCTAGAGCCTAACGGGGAGCATCCGATGCCGGGGGATCGACACCAAGGACTTGCGCCGGCCCTGATGGGGCAAGTACACGCTATAAGCAGCCTGCTAGCGACCGAGGCCCCCATTCGTATAGGTTCAAGCCTGGAATCCTAAAACTCAAAATGTCATGAAAAGCATTTCTGCGAGTAGAGACCGTTGACAGGTTTCAAATGTACGTTCCCGAGGTTATTAATGCGGACCTAGGTGCGCTGAGTTATGTGCATTATATTATACTCGAGCTTCCGCGTCAACTTTATTCTTCTTCTTTTCCGCTCTTCCCCGGAGGACTTACTCGTTTTCTCACAGATATCTCTGCTCCGAAGACACCATACCGGGTTGGAACCCGGACAATGGTAAATCGCGAAAGCCTGGAGGGTAGCTCTCTACTTAGTCGACTGACATAGCTACATGTGTATTTTATTTGACTATTATTTTAGTTCTTCGTCATTCGAATGGGTAAAGGAAGGGAGCAATGTAGATATAAATGACTTCTCAATCAGGTCAAACACAGTTTGTTTACAAAAATAGGATGCTTTCTGTAATCAATCACACGACATGGAAATTCCTGCCTCATGCAAGGAGGGATGAGGATAGATACATCCCCGAGGACTGCAATGTAGCAGCACTGTTAATCTTCAGCTTGTCGTTGTCAACCAGATTTTTGGATTGGTTGGTCGGGCCTTCCCCGGCGTTGACGGGCAGAAGGTTTATCAACTCTTTCCAAAATTGGTAGATGAGAGTGCGAATCGAATCGAGACAGAGAGATGCAACTTCCGGCCATACTGTGCAGTGTCTGCGCCTGCCATGTCACCATGAGTTCCATGACCGTGGATCTGGAAGCTTGACTTCGTTCGTGTCGACTCCGTGTTGATCTCAACCTAAACTCTCCTCAAACTGTACTTACTCCTCTCTCTGGCTGCTGCTCCTAGGTATATCGTCCGATCAGCCCCCATGGCCCTGATCTCCCCTATCACTTGTTCATATTGGGCCGTGAAGACATAACTTTTCTACATCGCTAGACGTGTTTCCAACTCGGTCAAGGCGGCTTGAAACCGGCGTTCCCGATTGTTCAACAGAAAGAATCGCAACGAGACAGCAGCTCTACTCCCCAATCATGCGCAATCAGTCGCCGACGAGGTGCCTCACTGAAGCGGCAACGAGGCTCCTTGTCGAATCGAGAGCTGCCTCCCACCCATCGACAACCGCACGTCCCAGAGCCGCGAGTGATATCGTTTACGATATGCCTTGGGTGCCAGCCAGAAATGTCCTTTCACCATCACCCATAACCCCTGGATCCATCCGTCGAACTACCAACGGCCCCGATATCATACAACGTTGCTCGAACAGACCCGCTCTGAATCGTGTTCCAACCGATGAAGTTGCACACTCTCCCGATGAGATGTCTCTCAGCAGTGACTCTGGGACCAATGCAATTGCAAATTGGGGCCTGCAGTGGATGTCCCCAACACACGCCCGTTTTGGACAACTTCATCTCAATCTCCGAAGCGTGGTGCCCTCTGAGGCATCTGAACTTGAATGTCCCCCGCCGCATCCCACACCATGTAGCCCGTTGCAGGAGAACCACGATGGACCGCTTCCAGGGCCAGTTGATGTCCGTGGACGCGAAATCTCATCATGGTTGGCTGGTCTGACAACCGTCTCTCCCTCGCCTGCGAAGCAAGAAGCCCCGACACTACCAGCATTGCAACGGATCAAAACAGAGAAGATGGGAGTAGAGCCTGGCAGTCTCAAGGTTGTCCAACTATTGAACGACATGGCAAATAGGAACTTCCTCCATGATTCTTGTAACAACTTGTCAGAGGGCGAAGCTAACGCCGCGTCTCCGATTAATGGTCGTTCGCTGTCCAACAGACTTTCTGATTCCTTCTCGGAAGAATACTCTCTGTCTGCGAACTCCATTTCTTCGCCCGAGATCATAGACCCTCGATACCAGACTTACTTTGCGAGTGGGCGAAGCAGATTTCTTAGTCTGACACCGGTCCACCACGATACCACCGGATTTGGATCTGGATATGATGGACCGCCCAGCCCAACAAGAGACCAAGGCGGACAGGATTCGATGAAATTTGCCCAGCCTTCTGCATCTCCTGCATCAAAGTCTCCCCTGAACTTGAGTCGCGACAAGCCCAAATACCACACAACAGGAGTCATTGACTGGGAGAAGAGCTGGTTCAAGCACAAGCCTCGGCGCGCCCACATGGTCTCTGAGGTGACTAGCCCGGATCCTTCTGTACACAGACATGCAGTCGATCTCTTCTCAATGACCAGCTTCGACAGTGGTGATAGTGAAGTCAGCAGCCCTGCAGAAACTGCTACCGGCAAGCAACCGAGAAACGGTGCACGCGTACCTCAGGAACGAGCATTTCAATCTTGCCCGGAGCTGGGCCGTACCACCGGAGCGGATGAGAAGCATCCAAATTCAGATGTGGTAAGTCATGTTCGCTGGCATAACTGACAACTCAAACTAACTTGAAAAGGCGGCCGAGACTGGAATAAGCGGCCATCACCCCCTTCGCGAAGCGCTCAAGAAACCATGGGGCTTTATGAGAAGGAAATTTGGTGGTCACTCCGCGACTGGCCACTCCATTCGGTCTGACTTGGCAGCCCATCCCTATGGATCTGAGCGTCGCTTAATGTCGCGAGACTCTGCTGACATATATCCATCTTCTGGAGATGAGACACCATTGTTCAACACTCCAGCAGGAACCCCGTCGGAAGTAACCAGATACTGCGGAAGTCAAGCAGAAGACGCTGGTGAAGTATTCGCTGGGCCGGCTGTACTTGGAGAAACCGATCTCGAG
>JACVEI010000121.1:0-52947 GCA_018115615.1 Pestalotiopsis sp. DP-2020a | reverse complement strand
GGACGGCTGGGCGTCCAACGAGGAGACGTACACGGCGACGCTACAGTCCATCGTCACGCAGATCACGGCGCTGGGCCAGACCTTGGGCCTCCCCGTCGCCGCGGACCTGCCGTACTGGGCCGACACGGTGACGTGCGCGTCGACGGGCCAGACGCTCGACGCGTGGATGCTCGAGCAGCTCGACACGGCCACCTTCATGACGTACCGCAACACGGCGACGGATCTGCTCGGCATTGCTTCCTCGGTCCTCGAGGCCGGCAACGCGGCCGGCAAGCCCGTCTGGCTCGCCGTCGAGACCGTCGACGCCGCCGACGCCCTGCTCATCAGCTACTACGGCAAGACCCTCTCCGTCCTGCACTCGGACCTCGTCACCGTCCACGCCCAGGCCGCCACGTACGCGAGCTTTGCGGGCATCGCCATTCACGACTACTCTGGCGTCAAGGCCCTGAGCTCCTGAGGAATCAAAGATCCCATCCATCCTCGCCGCGCAAGGCAACCTGCATACTTCATTTCTGAGCACCTCTCATTCATTCTGGCATGGCAAGCATTCAAAAACTTTCGGCAGGCATCCATCATCATTCGACCCTTCACTTCAACTCAAAGCATCTTTGCTTCACTCCTTGCAATGCATCAACCTCGAGCTTACATTCTCCCTCTCAAAGAGAGAACATCACTTCACTTCTTTTCAGTCATGGCATCGGGAAACCGGTGCATGTTGATCTGAACCTCTTTCGGCATTCGATTCTCACTCCCTCTGCGGAGTCCCCACACCTCAACGACGAGGTCTTGTTGTTCTTGATTTTTCGGCTATTATGCTTGGCGATGACTTTCTTCTTCTNTCTCACTCCCTCTGCGGAGTCCCCACACCTCAACGACGAGGTCTTGTTGTTCTTGATTTTTCGGCTATTATGCTTGGCGATGACTTTCTTCTTCTTCACTTCTCATCTCACCCACATCGGCTGGGAAAATTTTGGCTAGGGAAAACCAAGGCATTGGGCGGGTTTACAAAAAAAACGGTACGGCAACGGCGTTTGCCCAAGGGATCAATCCTTCTGGGGTTTGATACCAACTCATGGTTACGACAAGACGCGCCATAGAGCAAGATAAGGGATTTTCTAGAAATCTTGGGACATGATAGATGAATCTGAAATGCAACGTATCAACTACCCCTTTGCTGTTCATAACTTGATGGTGTAATTTTGGCGCCCGTGAATTATGCGAGGCACTGCTCGTAGGCAGATCCTAAATTTGGCTTGACATTGCAATAGCATGAGCACATCAAATTTGACCTGATATTGCGAAGGNTAATTTTGGCGCCCGTGAATTATGCGAGGCACTGCTCGTAGGCAGATCCTAAATTTGGCTTGACATTGCAGTAGCATGAGCACATCAAATTTGACCTGAGATTGCGAAGGATTCTCCTGACATGGACTCCCAGAACACGGGTATTCCAGATACATATTTGAGCGTATGCATGATTTTATGACTACGACTATTCCATGCTGATGCTATAAGATCCCAGAAAACCATCTTATTTACAGAGTGGCGAAACCAAGCTCGTACGCCGTACCCAAGGCAACCTTGGCCAGCTCCACAATGTGAGAAAAGGTGATCGTGTCGAGGGTGTCCTGGGCCGTGTGCAGAAGCTGGCTGGTGTCCTCAAAAGCAGCCTCCGAGATCAATGCGGTAGGGTAGCCGGCGCTGCGCGCCGAGGCGTGGTCGGAGCAGGCGTAGCCGCACTTGGTAGACACGGCGGGAAGTTTGGTGTACTGCAGCAGTAACTATTAGCAAGAGTTCTCTTCCTACTCATTCTCATCCCTTGACTTACAGCTGCAATGACCTTGCCGATAAAGGTGGTCAAGGACGTGTCGACGTAGTCGGCGAACAGGCCGATGCTCTCCGTGGTTCCCGGCTTGACGTAGCCGGCCATGTCCTGGTTCAGCATGGCCTTGACGACCTTGCCGTCGGCCTTGTAGCTGTTGAAGATGGCCTTGCTGCCGAGGAGGCCGCCCTCCTCGGCCGAGTACCAGTGGAACTCGATCGAGTTGGTCGCCTCGCCGGCCGCCACCTTGGCGTCGGTGAGCAGCACGCGGAACGTCTCGAGCAGCTCCATGGCGGCCGACCCGTCGTCGTCGGCGCCCGGCGCGACGCCGTTCATGGGGCTGCGCGCGTTGATGCTGTCCTGGTGCGCGCCCAGGACGACGAGGTTGTCCGTCGTGCCCGGGATGTGGGCGATGACGCTCGGCTGGTTCCAGGTGTGGGCGAACGGCGTGGCCGTGACGTTGGCCGAGGGGGCGGCGGCCGTGATGATGCTCTGGACCTGCTTCAGCAGCCAGGCTGAGGACTGCGTGCCGTACGCCGACTTGTAGTAGCGGTTGTGGAAGCTGGAAAAGGTCGTCAACGACGTCTTGATGTTGGCCTCCGTGAGGCTGGGGATCAGCGCGTTGACGGCGGCCGTTTGCTGGACGGCGGTGGGGTACGTGACCGCGGCGACCTCGAGCTCGTCCGGCGCCGATCCCTCCTCGGTGACGTCGAAGAACCGCACACCCTGAGCCTTCAGTTCGTACTTCTGTGCCTCGGTGACTTCCTGTGTCGAGCCCGGAGCTGTCGATATCAAGAACATGTTCTGCTTGGACAGAGGAGCGGCCGAGACCGACACGGCCAGCGCCGCGGCGGCGAATAGAATCGAGCGGACCATGGTGGCTAGGAGTGATTCGTCTTGACCTTGCGTTACGACAGAACCCCAATAAACACCTTTGACAAGTTGCCGGGCCCGGTGGTGTTCTTATGCTTCTTCGCCTTCACCACAGAACCTTCTCCATGGAGAATCCGGCTCGTATAACCGCGGCACTCCGAAATAACCATGCCATTTAGGAAGTAGAGTACCATGAGGTAGGAATCTGTCCACTCAACAAAGGAGGATTACCCGCTATTTTTAAGCTTAAGAACTCCCGGGCCAATAGAGCAAGGTCCAAATGATGAGATCGCGAGTTAGGTCGTATGAACGCCGGTGTTTGTATTCATGGCATGGGGTGCAACTTCCTCAACTGCCCTGGCGTGCCGTTAGCCAAGAAATGCCAAGCTGGTTACGACGGCTCGGCCAATTCTAGGCGCCAGCCAAGAAAGGCAGGAGATGCTTCTTGGGCACGACGTTGCAGGACGCAGAATGGCAGTGGCTGATTTGTGTAGGTCATGCCCAAAAGTTTGACCGGCCAGGTGCCATAGTCAATGTTACTGGTGAATAGAAGGCCATGCTCATGTTCTTGACTGCAATTTCCATCTCTATCCACCGTATTTCAAACGCACGAACTCGTTCTTGCCAAAAGGGTGCTCATCGTTTCCCATAAATTCGAAGAGAAAAGACACGGGGCGCTATATGAGCGCAGGTCCGAAAAGAGAACTGAAAGTCTGCTGTCGCGTGGCATCAGTCCTCGTCCGCAGAGGCTCCAGCCGCCTTGCGCTTTCGTGGCTTCTTCAATAACTTTGCCACGTCCTTTTGTCCGCGCAGGCGCAGAGTCATCTCCTTCATCATGTCACCCCAGACCAAATCTCCGTGGCACTTTGGACAGTGACCCGAAACGGGCATGATGTGTTCGTCTCGTTCTTTCCCGAGAAGATGCTGACTCCAGCATGTCACGTGTCCAACGCCTTCGCAGCCTTCATTGTAGCAGACGGCATAGAGCCCAGTATCAGGGGGCAGGTCCTTTTTGCAAATAATGCAGTCGCCTTCTTGTTCGGATTTAAAGATCCAGTCGGCCTTCGTGACGTATTCCTTGAGCGGTGCGTAGTCCAGAGGAAGGGCATGAATCCCCCAAGGTTCTGCCGTTGTCTTGGACGATCGAGAATCTGATATCGATGGCTTCGAGGAGCCCGCAGGAGCTTTCGCAGGAGCTTTCGCAGGATCGAAGTCGGGGAAGACTTCCAGGCTCTTTCGCAGTGACTCACTGACAGTTGAGCACCATTTATTCCATGCATTGTAGACATCTGGCGCAAAGAAGTGAAGACTAAGAGGCCACCTATTGAAACTCGGCACTCGAAGCAGCAAATGGAGGTTGGAGAGAATCGAAGTGACACTGTGCCGAGGTCGCTTTGCGTGGCCGTTGCGCTTCTTCTGCGTCGCGATTGTGATGCGCGAGCCCGAAGGTATATGGAGGGACAAGTGTGGATTGGTCAATGCCCATCTACACGAGGAACCCGGTTAGCATACAGAACAAGATTGATATAGGAGCGGCATACTCAAACTTCAGCGCCGCAACAGATCCGGGGAACCCCGACACGAGGCCGACCATTTCCCACGGCCTCAAGGTGTTGCGCGACGTCCGGGCGGCGCCACCTCTGGCCTGCCCATTGTGTTGCTTCAGCCGGCGCGGCGGATGAGGGGTGCTGCCAATGTATAGAGACGAGTGGCGGACCGTGGATCGTAATATATACACGGTATACAGAGGTGGGATTGGTTTGGGTTGTACAGGCATATCGATGGTGGCTCGAGTCGTCACCCGAAATTACTTGTTGAAGGCCTCTTGGGCAGTTGTGATCTATGCACGCGCCAACGTATCGCGGTCATTGTTCAGGGAGAAGCTTGACTGGCAAGAGCTCACGCATTGAAGGTAGCCTCTTGGAACTCAAGCGCGATTCTGGCCGAGCAACGACGATGTTTTGCTGAGGCTCGAGTTGTGATCTAGGCAGGCGCCCAGTGTACGTAGTTGAATTCCCTAGCGACAATGAAATGTTTACTGCGTCACGATTTGGCGCGTGTGCCAATCTCCAGTCTCCAGTCGTTGGAGGGGCAAAGGGTCCTGTCCTCGGGAAAAGTGCACTGGCCAGTGATTTGATCTAATAGATCGGCAGGTACTCGATGCGCAAGGGCCAAAGCCTCTGCAGAGATGCTTTCAGAGTCGCCGAATAACGACTCATTACGAACGGCTTGTATCCATACGTGATTGTCTTCTCAGCAACATGTTCCTTTGGTTCTTCCATTGGACGGACTCTGCCTTTCTGGCGGGACTCCCATAACTGACCTCGATGACCTGAGAGCTAAGGCAGTTGGACGTCTAGGTACACACTTACCCACCGAAACTGGGCTAACGCCTCTGCCGCCGCTAAGGTATGGAATACGTTAACCTAGGCTCTCACCAAAGCTCAGCCAGGCACGATTCGTCTAGACTACAGCTGCAATGATCGGAATACGATATAGTGTACGATGCATAATAGTTACTCAAACCTAGATATCAACGTGAAGATCATGGTATGGAGTGTCCAATCGATTGCTGATCAATAGTCGATACTGACATGTTATCATGTGCCCTGATCTGCTGGCTAGGTACCTGTTTGGTGCATCTGGTTGCAATTTGTCCCCGCAGAACTGGATCTCACTACCCCTGGGCCCTGCCTGACGCCTTTTTCTCAAATTTTCCCATTTCTTCCCTGGACCATGACTTTTCTCGACTCGGAGACACCAGGGGTCACCCACCTTTTCTCGACGTCACTCCTATCTGATTGGCCACTTTCGACATGGCGAATAACCTGGGGCTGACGATCCCCGCTCCGATATCAGAGTGCCAAAAGTGCCTCCTGCGCTTGTTTCGTCGCCCGTCAGATGCCGCTTCTGCATCCAAGCAGAAACTGCCAACTCATCGCTGCCCATACATACACACATACATATCCATATCGACCGCACCTGTTGTGGAATTTGAACAAATTGTGTCCCATCGTCTGACCACATCTGATATACATGGTTTGTCCAGGGGTATATCTGACATTGCATCAAGCGACTCTTTCATACACCGCTTCTAAGCCACTGCTTATCTTTTATCCCCTACTATATTATATCGCGGAGAATTATTATATCATGCCGTGGCTCCTACTATGCATAAGAGTCCAAACTATGTGGCCACGATCCAAAAAGAAAAAGGTCGCCGTAAAAGCCGACTGGCAATTAAATTCCGGCGCTCAGCAGCGCGTTCGGCGGAATCCACAGCAGGGAATCGCACCATATCCAGGTGCGTAATATACTTATGGTACACGCGAACCTAGTAGTGTCTATTCAGCTTGAACCGATATCCCTGCATATGTCTTGTGTCCTGTTGGTTTCGGGCCCGGGCTTTCTATTTCTAGCCTTTGCTGCTTTGATAATTGTTTAGATATACCATTAGAGTGGCTGTGATACTGAGCAGAACCGCGTTGAGTTGTATGGGGCCCTGGGCAGCGATTCATGTGCCTTTCAAGCGGCCCTCTCTTCCACAGCAGCCCTAGGAGTTGTAGTACACATCACATCCATGTATTGGAGGCATTTGTTTGACACGCAAACAATCGCCAAGTAAAGATTTTCCTTTATCATTCACGAATCCTTGATAAGAACTCTGTAGTCAAGCAGGCCTTCCAAGGCATTCCATGGTCGCTCTCCCTGGGTTGCAATCTTGCCGAGGGGATCCATGCGACTGGGCCTCTCAGGGATGGTACGTTTACTATTGTGTGTGGTTGCATCTGCAAGGAATTGAAAGAGGACGAGGTGCATCTGAGTAGGCCCAACATTGTACACATAATGATCTGATAGCGCTCGTTGCCAAGTCAAGTCTCGGCGCCCCATGATCGGACGTTTGATTCTGTCCGCTCTGCTGCAAATGATGAGCCTCGCCCGGAAGATACCACGCACTAGCTTGGTTCAGAAGTGAAGACAGATCATCTGTACATGACATTGCGATGATAGAATTGACCACACCTCTCGGCTGCCTCTATGGAACAAGACAGGCGATTCGCCTGTATGTCGCGCTACAGGCAAATGCTATCAAGTCTGCTCTGTACCGGCACTGGGAGTACACATATGCTCGGTGACATAGTTGCAGATGCAGCGTGTGTACTTGACGCCAAGTACCTACCCTACCTACATTCAAGTTACCGGCTGGACCCACCACACCCGTCTTGGGAACTCTGAATCTCTGGGGATCGATGTCAGATGTCCCCCGACGACACAAGCAACGTCGTTGATCTCGTCCGTGTCGGCCGCCCACTTCTCGGACAGCGTTCGCATTCCCTTTCCTCCACTCGACCTTGAGCATTCCGCTCGCCCATGTCCGTCTGTTCCAGCTGGCTCTCTTTAATTTTCTAGGCTCCTCCCAACCCTGTCAACTGCATCGGGTCGCGTCACAATAGCCTCACAAAGCACACTTTACACATTACCCGCACAAGACGTCAAAAAGTGCCATGTGCAATATTGATAAAGACTACTAATACCATGTTTGGCGGTGGGTTGCGCACCGAAGAGGATATTTATGCGCACACATTGTTTCGCACTTGATATATGAATAATCATTCGGAAGAGAAGATGATAGCCTCCCAAGTGAAAATAAAGATCAGAAGAAGAAAAGAAAAAAGTCCGCAAAAGTCTCAATTCTAGACATATCCCGTAACCTACGGAGTACGTACCTAGGTTGCTAGGCCTCGCGGCGCCTGAGTCGAACGATGGCTCTTTTTTGTGGAGAAAAGCGCCGCTTGTTCTAACTATGGAGACGACGTATTTGGTATGCACAGCACTGGGCTACGCCTAGCTAGCACCAGACTGCACTTCCCATGTCGGCCGACCGTCGTTTCCCGTCCCATCCCATTACGGTACCGTAGGTAGCCAGTCAGCCAGCCAGCCAGTCCGTCCATCTTTCATCAATGACCCGGCTGTTCGTGCTGGCTGTAGGTACTTACCTCGCAACTAGTAGTGTGCATGTGCCGGCCACCCTCGTCCCTCCGTCCCTAACCTTGCCTGGTACCTCAATTCTCTCAACTGTCCTTCAACTCCCACAAACCTTCACTTTCCACACACTTTGACGTCTCGCACAGAGAGCCTGCCTTTTCTACAATCGATGCACACGGTCTGCCGAGAATCGATTGGAATTGCCGTTACTGTCGACGTCCCCCACCCTTTCGGCACTTCCGCCCCCCCACGGGTCTTGTACTCGCAGGTCTTCTTTCCTGAGATGCGCCGACCTGCGCCGCGAACGTAACATTTTCCTCACTTGCATGGCGCCCATTGTGCGCCTCGATCTTCCAATCGACCAACCCTGCGATCCTCACTGCGGCTCAGACATCGCCGCCGTTCACCATGGTTCAGACACCAACAGTCGGTGTCTCTGCTAGCGGTGCAGCGAGCCTGAATGGCAGCTCCCGAGCCTCGCCAGCTGTCGGTTCCTCCACAAGTCATACGACCACGAACGGCACGAAGGCAAAGGCCAATTCCAACGGCAATGGACACCACCCGCCGAATCCCCAGCTGCCGCTCAGCTCCATGCGCAGTCAGCCATTGGACCTGCGCTCTGTTGAGCGACGAGGTCAACCGACCGCGAGCCGCGAGACCACGAAGCGAAGTCGACCTTTTGGACTACAAGAGGCACCTTCGTACCGACCGACAGAGGCAGAATGGAAGGACCCTTTCGAGTACATACGCAAGATCAGCCCCGAAGCCTCGAAATTCGGGCTCTGCAAGATCATCCCTCCGGACTCATGGAATCCCGACTTCGCGATAGAGACAGAGGTGCGCATCTTTCAGACAGCAAAGCTCAAAGCTCGCGTAACCCGCGTTCCACAGAAGCTCTTTTGCTTGCCAAATAGCATAGCAGTCTGCTAACTAGTCGTCATCACCTTAGAAGTTCCATTTCAGGACTCGAAAACAGGAGCTGAACTCCGTTGAAGGAAGTGAGTACTCAAACCAGTATTTTTTGCTCACCGAAGATAGCTGACTCTCGTTTCTTTCTAGGCACCCGAGCTAATCTCACATATCTCGACGCACTTGCCAAGTTTCACAAGCAACAAGGAACCAATCTCAACAGACTGCCTTATGTCGACAAGAAACCTCTTGACCTTTACCGCCTCAAGAAGTGTGTAGAAGCACGCGGTGGATTCGAAAAGGTCTGCAAGATGAAGAAGTGGGCAGAAATTGGTCGAGATCTGGGATACAGCGGGAAGATAATGTCGTCACTATCAACGTCGCTCAAGAATTCCTACGACAGATGGCTCACCCCCTACGAAAACTACCTCCGGCAAGCAAAGCCTGGCGTGTACCAGCAGCTTGAGTTCGAGTATGGCGGCCCTTTGACCCCTAGTCCGGCTCCGAGTCCCATGAAGCGATCTGCGGTCAATACGCCTTCAAGCCTACGTGGGGATTCACCAGCTCGAAACGCAACGGAATCGCTACAGGCCAGCTTTGCATTGAACCCGGTGAAGCAGGAGCATGAACGGGAGATGGCCATGAGCGAGGCACCGACGCCCACATCCGCGCCAGCGCCAACGTCGGGCTTTACTCCCATCAATTCAGGCGGCTCGGGTGGATTCACAGCAGTCAACGCCGGCTTCACAAGCATCAATCGGCCGCTCTCCACCGACACAAAAAGCTTCACCCCTCCAAAGCAATATGGAAGCCCTATGTCTTCAGCCAAGAATACTCCCGACTTCCGACCCTCTTCGCTTGGTCTTTCAAACCCTCTAAAGCGCCAGCTCAGTTCCGATAGTCTCGACATCTCGAAAAAGGAAAATGGCACAGACAAGGAAGAGCCAGAAAATGGCAGCCGAAGAAGTAAACGCCTCAAATCAGGTAAGTGTTTCATTCTTTTCTATGCGACAGCGGTTCCATGGTCGACATCTCGCAGTGTGGCTAGATTTGACGACGATCTCGCCTGGATTTATCGCATTGCGTTCTGGCGTATGGATCATCAGCGACACCGACACCACAAACCCATGCGGGTTTCCGCAAAGTGCTTGCCGAATACTGCGGGGTTGGATGTGATTGCTGCATTGGTTCTTGCTTTTCTACGATCTACTGGACGTGACTAATGCAGAGACTCAACAGACACTGTCCCCACAGTCGCTGGATCGCACATGTCTCTATACCGTCCTCATGGTCCTAAATTGCCCCGAGACGAGAACCTATCGGGAGAGGTAAGTCGGATCATGTCACCCTCTGAATCTATATCAAGACATTTTCAATGTATTGACTATCATCACAGCGCTGCGAAAACTGCGGAAAAGCAGAAGAGGCGGGATGGCTTGCCGTCTGCGAGGGTTGCGATCTTTCCTACCATGGCCCTTGCGTTGACCCTCCACTAAAGTCCAGCCCTGGACCTGAGTGGAATTGCCCACGATGCCTTGTCGGCGATGGCCAATTCGGTTTCGAAGAAGGCGGCCTCTACTCCCTCAAGACATTCCAAGAAAAGGCCGCGGACTTTAAGCAGGGATATTTCGAGAACCGGATGCCTTTCGATCCTGTGCTCAACTGCTCTAGACCCGTCACAGAGGATGACGTCGAACGCGAGTTCTGGCGCTTGGTCACAAGTATCGAGGAAACCGTGGAGGTAGAGTACGGAGCCGACATCCACTGTACTACGCATGGTTCTGGCTTCCCAACAGCCGAGCGCAATCCTACCAACCCCTACTCCACCGACTTTTGGAACCTCAACGTCTTGCCACTGCATCCAGAGTCTCTGTTCAGGCACATCAAGTCTGACATCTCGGGCATGACTGTCCCTTGGGTATATGTCGGCATGATCTTTTCCACCTTCTGCTGGCACAACGAAGATCACTTCGCCTACTCGGCCAATTACCAACACTTTGGAGCCACCAAGACTTGGTATGGTATTCCCGCAGAGGACACGCAGAAATTCGAGGCTGCCATGAAGGCGGCTGTCCCGGAGTTATTTGAAACACAGCCCGACCTTCTTTTCCAGCTTGTCACTCTCCTTACGCCGGAGCAACTGAAGAAGGCTGGCGTGCGTGTTTATGCTCTTGACCAAAGAGCCGGGCAGCTTGTTGTTACGTTTCCACAGGCCTACCATGCTGGCTTCAACCATGGTTTCAACTTCAACGAGGCCGTCAACTTTGCGCCATTTGACTGGGAACCATATGGCCTTGATGGTGTCGAACGTCTCAAGGAGTTTCGGAAGCAGTCGTGCTTCTCCCACGACGAACTACTCTGGACGGCGGCGGACGGGGTTTCAAGTGGCCTCACCATCCAGACCGCAAGATGGCTAGCGCCAGCTCTCGAGCGCATACACAAACGCGAATTCCTGCAACGTGAGCAGTTCTATGCTAAGCACGTTGAAGGCAACAAGCATGCGTGTATCATTTCCTCGAAGGAGCATGAGCCCTGTGCTCTCAAGTTCCAGGTCCTGGACGAGGACGTGCCGGAGGAAGAGTACCAATGTTCATACTGCAAGTGCTATGCTTACCTCACGAGATTCAAGTGTACCCGCTCGAACAAGTACCTCTGCATCCAGCATGCAGGCTCTCACGCCTGCTGCGACCTCCCCGAATCCGACCGCTTCGCCGGAAAAGAACACGTCCTGTTCTATCGCAAGACGACGGAAGACATGAATGAGACATGCCGGAAGGTTGCCGAAAAGGCTACACTTCCTGAGGCCTGGGAGGACAAATATGATAAGCTTCTTGACGAAGGTGGCACACCTACGCTCAAGACTCTTCGCAACCTTCTTAGTGAGGGTGAACGCATTCCGTACGACCTCCCCTCTCTGCCAGCGCTCAAAGAATTTGTTGATCGTTGTAACGAATGGGTCGAAGAGGCGACTAATTATACGGTCCGCAAGCAGCAAAACCGCCGCAAGAACGACAAGGTCTGGCAAAGCGGGATGCGAAGCAAATCCATCGGCAACTCTTACCAGGAGCAAAAGGAGCGCGAAATGCGAAAAGTCGATAACATCTATCGGTTAATCAAAGACGCAGCGTGCATAGGATTCGACTGCCCTGAGATCACGCAACTCAAGGAGCGGGCCGAAGCCATCAAGGACTTTCAGAACAATGCCGAATCCGCCTTGGACCACATCCTAATCCAGTCTGAAGAACAGATTGAAGAGTTGCTCGAGCAGGGCCGGAGCTTCAATGTGGATATGCCCGAGATCGACAAGTTGCAGCATCATCTCGAACAGAATCGCTGGAACACAAAGGCCAAGTCCAATCGCGCAGTCTTCATGACCCTGGACGATGTCACACAACTCATTGAAGAAGGTGTTCGCCTAGACATACCTCCTTACAATGATCACATGAAGCACTTCAACGAAAAACTTGTTGCTGGACGACAATGGCAAGCCAAAGCCACCGAGTTGATCAATGCAGAGACTGTCCATTACCAGCAACTGGAGGCTCTATCCGCCCAGGTCCAACATGGGGCCTTACCCGTCTCGCAGGAAACTTTGCATGCGGTGGATCAAATTCTGCATAAACAGCGGGAGGCACACCGTCAAATCCTGGACCTCATGGAGCGATCCAAGGAGGAAGACTACACCAAGCGGCCCAAGTACTTGGATGTACTCGAGGTTATGAAGAAACTGGAAGATCTCAACTCGAAACCCACGGGAACTCTTGATCTTGAGAGGGAGCAAAGACGGCACGAAGACTGGATGCGCAAGGGAAAGAAGCTATTTGGCAAGACCAACGCCCCTTTGCACATTCTCAAGAACCATCTGGAATACGTGCTTGATCGTAATCTCGACTGTTTCGATATCACTAGCGACAAGCCTCGACTACCCGCTGAGCCCGCTTCAAGAGCCCCGAGTGAGGAGCGAGATGCCAACAAAGTGCCTCGATCATGGGACGATCCAGCGTTCAGAGAAGTGTTCTGTATCTGTCGCCGGATCGAGGCCGGCATGATGATTGAATGCGAGCTCTGTCATGAATGGTACCACGGCAAGTGCCTCAAGATTGCGCGCGGCAAGGTAAAAGAGGATGATAAGTACACCTGCCCCATCTGCGACTGGCGCGTCAAGATCCCGCGAGATGCTGCAAGGCCCAAGCTTGAGGATCTCATGGCTTGGCAAGACGAAGTCTCCGGCCTGCCTTTCCAGCCCGAAGAAGAGGAAATTCTGCGCAAGATCATTGACAATGCTCAAGACTTCCGCAATCACATTTCCGTGTACTGCAACCCGATCATGGCGACCGCTTCCGAAGCTGAGACACAGCGATTCTATCTTCGCAAGATCGAGGGCGCAGAGATTCTGCTCGCATTCGAGACCAACTTCTTCCGGCAGGAGTTGCACAAGTGGAGTCCGGTTGCACCCGAGCCGCCGCCGGTACTAGACGTGTCTAAGAGCACACGCAAGCCGCGCCCGACCAAACTGCAACGAATGCTTGCACAGCACGGAGTAGAGGACCCTGAGGACCTACCAGAGAGTTTGCGGGCAAAGGCAGTGAGTCTCAAGCGCAAGGCCCTGAATGCAGAGAATGCGGGAACGAACCCGGCGGGTGGCCCATCCTCCAGCACCGGGCCTCCTGGGCACAGTCCATCTGCCCAGTCGTTTGGCTCGGGGAGCCATGTCTATTTTGGGCGCACTTCGCAGCCTCCGACCCCGGCCATGCCTACGAATGCACACGGTCGTCCATCTCGTAGTGCCGATTCGACCTCGTCGAGTCGACCTGGCTCTGCGATGCAGGGTGGCTCTATGGATCCCGATGGCCACAACAGTTCCAACATACACCCCGACTTCTTCCTGGGCTCTGAAGGCGGCGGTCCCGGCCCCCGTCTTATGGCTAGCGACCGAGAACCTCTATCTTTGGAGGAGCGTCTTTTGAGTGGCCAAGATGATGCTTTGAATCTTAATATGCAGAGTGAAGCAGAAAAGAGTAAGGCTCTCGAGATCTTAGGCCGGACTGAGGAAGGCCGCCGTCGTGCCGAGGAGATCTTTGGCCCTGACGTGTGGGATGGAGAAAGCAGGCTCCGGGGATCACGGAGCATAACGAGCGGGGGCGAATTGCGCCAAGAAGACGGAGACGATAAGGAGGTCGATCGAATGTTCTTGGATCTTACAAATGCCGACGACGACGATGGTGAGGGCAAGAGAGTGGCGGTCGCTACCATGACGGCAGAGAACTTTGAGGCTGAACGCGATGCCATGGATATGATGGACTCGGACTAATGTCGAAAATGTCAAAAGATACCCAAACGGTCGTTTCCGGAGTTCGCAATGTTTGTAAGATGGTGGGGGTGTTGGGGCGCACAAAAAGAGTTGTACCAGTACATTGGCGATTTGCACGGGGCGCTTACAACGCCGTCGTATGGAAGTCGGATGGAAGAGTAATGGGGCGAGTCAAACGAGTTCCGAGAGTAAAAGGCGATACACATGGATTCGTCGCCGCATTAGAGAGGCGTTGCGTTTTGGTGTAGTTTTGTAAGGTATGAGCCTGGTTTGGTAGTACTTGTATGTGAATCCGTAATCGACAATTGCATTTTAGGACGACATCTTAGTTGAAGTTTCCACTAGTGTTGTGTGTTAATAACGAGATCTCTCGTAACCTTAGTTGAGATGCCGTAATTCCCGTTGGATCAGAGTCAGATCTCGATATTATTCCCCTTAGACTATAGTAGTCTCCACCGGCTTAACTTGATATAAATTGGGTCATGTATCAGACTCGCGCCCCAGATGTCCAACTACACGGCCAGCGATGACGTTGATGCGCCGACTTATGGCCGGGTACGTGCCTTCTCGACCCGCAAAATCCAACGACGATCTTGTTTACATTTGAGCTGTGCTTTTGCTCACTCGAACCCCTTGCTCTGTAGGAGAGAAGAGTCCGCTTCCTTCGTAGTTGCTTGGTTCTACTTTGTACTTTCCTTCTCCCTTTTTATTTTCTTCTTCGCAGCGAGTCTCATCATTGTTTTGTTGTTTGTAACCCATTGAATTACACTACGCTGCTCGTCCGTGGCAAGAATGCGCCTTCTGAATACCGCTGTTGTCTGCATACAGTGTCTTGCTGGGACTGTGTTGGCCGATACGAAAATTTCGTTGAGCGTCTCAAGCTCACCTCCCGACAATGCATCCGCAGCAATCGACCCGTCGTTCGCCGGCTTTGGCATAGAGCCCTCGAATTTGTTCTCTTTTACCGGCACAGATCAGCCCAACTCGTTGACCTTTAACTTGATTGACAACTTGGTCAACTACACGGGCTATCCGCCGCATATGAGAATCGGTGGAAACACGGAAGACTACATGATTTATCGCGAGGACCAGACTGAATGGGCATGGGTCAATAACGATGATTCCGTCGGCCAGGGCACGTACGCATCTGATAGCATGCTGATCGGTCCGAAATATTTCGAGGCGGCCAATCGATTCCCGGAGGGCACGCCGGTTACCTGGGGACTCAACCTGGCGTACGAGGAAGACGACTGGGCCGACCAGATCTCGACCATGTTGCAGCAGGTCATCAACGACTGCACGAATCTCAACCTCGTCTCCGTCGAGATCGGCAACGAGCCAGATCTTTACCTGGAGAATGGCTTCCGCAGCGGCCAGTGGACCGGACAAGTCTACACGGAGCAGTGGCTGCAGCGCGTGAGCGCAGTGTACGACCAGGTGCTCAAGCCGTTGAACATGACGAGCGCCTTCTTCGAGCCGGGGTGCACGGCGTCGACCATCGGCATCGACTTTCAGATTGACGATCTCGCGGGCTACGGCATCAGCGCGCAGGGCAACGACTCGGACACGTCGTACATCAAGGCCTGGAACCAGCACGACTACTACTACTTCCTAGGCGTTTCTACCTACAGCCTGACGCTCGACGAGTTTCAGCAGCTCAGCACGACCGACACCCAGTTCGCGGCGTGGCTCGAGCAGGTCAACCAGGCGCTCGGCACGCCTTACCCGTACGCGCTGCGCGAGATGGGCCTCGTCGGACCCGTCGGGCTGGCAGGTATCACCGACACCTTTGCCGCCGCCCTGTGGACCCTCAACTTTCTGTTCTACGCGGCCACGCTCGGCATTTCCAGCGTCCAGTTCCACATGACGGACAACAGCGCGGCGTCGCCCTGGCAGCCCGTTGAACTAGATGGCGTAGCACCATTCGTGAGGCCCGTCTACTACGGCCACGCAGCGTTTGACCAGACCATCGGACCGACGTGCACGGCTCGGGTCGCGGCCGTCGACCTGGGCGGCGACCTCGGGGACTACGACGGCTACGTCAGGGCCTATGCCGTGTACCAGGCCGACAGCTGGCAGAGCATGGTCGTGATCAACTCCAAGCCGAACAACGTGTCCGAGGCCAGCGACGCGAGCATCAGCGTGGAGCTGAGCCTGCCGACAGACCTGGCGGGCAAGACGGTCTACCTGGGCTACCTGAGCAGCGCGGGCTCGGACGCGACGGCCAACACGACGTGGAACGGCCTCGAGTACGAGAGCAGCGCCGACGGCACGCCGACGGCTGTCGACGACGGGCTGAGCGGCAAGTCGGTGCAGGTCGGCGACGACGGCACCGTGACCGTCGACGTCCGTGACACTCAGGCCGTCGTCATCAACCTGGGCAGCAAGGTCGGCGAGGGCCTGGAGGCGGACAGCGACGCCTGCGCTTCGTTTACGAGCGCGGGCTTCCGTCCTTCGAATGGGACCAGCGCGAATGGTACGTCTACGGACGGGGAGGAGAGCGGCGCAGTTGGATATTACAAGGGACTTTTCCGAGGAGAGTCGAGTTGGACGTTGATTGCTTGGGTGTTTGTACTTGGGTACTTCGTACTATAATTAATGTGATTTTGGGCTCGGTTTGCTTGGATAATCGGTCTCGGTAATTGGTTTAGCTGTCCTTCAATATCTTGAAGTGATGAATTGGATAATGAAAGATTAAAAGGCTGCCTTGAGTTTCTGAAAACATTAACTACCCAACCAATGGGTGTCACAGTGAGATTCTGCCCGTAATAAATGGATTCATTGCACAGCAACACTTGTCGTAATAAAAGAAAAAGTAGACGTCATTACTCTCGTTGAATCTTGTACCGGATGATCTAAAACTTGTCAGACAATATTATCGCAGCGACTGTATCTGTCATGGTGAAGTGTGAATATTCCTATTCTCGCTTGATTTTACCTCCGCTTGCCCATCTAACAGGATACAAGAGCGCAGATCCCAATTGCGATGAGAAGTCCCAACAAAGGACATGATGCAGACTTCCGACAGCTTGGCTTGTCCAATCGCTAATCTCGTCTACCTGGTCGCTAATCTCCATGCTGGTCGGCGATGGTTTGTTCGGATGCTGTATCTCATTGGATGCTATAAGCCACTATTAGACATGCAAGGTCCCTCCTACTAGGTAGGTATCCGAAGGGTGAGGTCCCTATGAAACGTGGCGCCGTGGGCTTGATTTGCCACAATCCTATTTCCGGGCTGGCGAGGCTGGCAATGATTGCTCGAGACGGAAATATCTTCCTATTCCGGAACGGCTGAATGTTTGGTTCTTACCTCCTGCGAGGCTCCGCGAACTCCGAGAATGATGGTGCTGAGCTATAGTCGTCTCAGCCTTGCACCATCTCCGGCGATCCTTCCTGTACTACCTACCCAACGGCCCCAAGCGTCAAGTTGTAATGGTGTTGGGGGCGCGGAGGCTCCGTTCACCGGATTTTGGGATTCCTTCTTTCAGCTCTTTCGGCGACGCAAAAATATCTTGGTCTCAGTAAAATAGTTCCCGGCGTTTTGACCATCAGCCATGATAAAGACGTTTATTCAATCCAACTTCCGTTTTCGAATTGCCACAAGTGCTTCAGTCGACTTGGAAACTGTATTTTGATCTCGCCATGTATCGCTTTGTTGTGCTCTTATAGCTATCACATCAACAACCCAACTCCATGATCAGTACTATATCATGGCGGCAAGTGGTGAGGATCTTTTATCCATGACTTCTGCATCCCTCGATCTCTCGGACGCTGGTGAGTCGGAGTACATGCGCCTGATCGAACATCAGATTCGACCTTTCTTTCCAAACTTTGCCTCTGCTCTTGCAAGACAATCCAAGGGCGATGAGGAGTCTGGAAGATGCTTAGTGGTAGAGCTGGGCAGCCAGTCCGGAAAACAACCCATATTATTTCAGAGCTCGGAAGAATTACGCATTTATCTATCAGCGAGTTCATCGCCTCCAAAAGCNAGTCTGGAAGATGCTTAGTGGTAGAGCTGGGCAGCCAGTCCGGAAAACAACCCATATTATTTCAGAGCTCAGAAGAATTACGCATTTATCTATCAGCGAGTCCATCGCCTCCAGAAGCAGAAGCTAAACACGCGCCTCGACGGCGACTTTTCATATTGGAAGATCTCCCAAGAAACTGGATTTTCATCCTCGGCTCTCGTCTGCGCATACCGCCCAGCTTTTTCGCCGGCCACTATGACGATCCCGGCTCGTCGACCTTCAACCACCGGAACCCGCTCGAACGCTACACCCCGTGGCAGTTCCGCCTGCGATACTCCGACTCGCACCGGGCAGAAGTAGATATCCCCCAGCACAAGACTTCCCGGATTTATGCATACAACGCAAACGTGTTTCGCTACCTCTTTGCCTACGACCCGGACGGGCCACTCTATGACGAAATGCGGAGTAGTCACATCCTCTCATTTTGGAGCTCTGCGATAGGAGCAGAGGGGTCCTGGGACGCTCTTCTTCTTGTGGATCCGCCTCTTAGAGATGATGTGAGGTGCTTGCCGTCTATGCAAGTCGTGCCAGTCCGACGGCAACTCCGAGACGAGAGCTCCATGCCGAGAGACTATCTCTATCCGGAGATGAGCACCCTCCAAGAGCTGCCCGAGGACGCGTCGGCATGGGCAGCCAGCCATCCAGCCCCGCCAAAGTTCGCCTCCATGTTCGACGATACGCTGAACGAGTTCGCGTCCGGGAAGCAGTCCCTCGAGGGGCTAGACGACCCCAGGGCCGTCGTCGAGCTACCCCGGAAGCTCGTCATCGCCATGCTGATCAGCTTCCTCCGGCGCCGGTACATGAACCTCCTGCGGCTCCAGAGCGCGCACGCCAAGAAGAACCGGGCGCTCGAGCCGAACCAGACCTGCAAGATCAACTACCTGGCCAACTTCTCGGGCGGCGCGCTGTCGCGGTGGCACAACGACTACTTCAACTTCCTCATCGGCAGCCGCGCCGCCATGAAGGAGGTCATCCGGGAGGTGCAGGAGAACATGGTCGCGCTCGGCGTGGCGGCGAGGCACGGCGGCGCGCCGCCTCCCGACGCGGCGGCCGGAGCAGCGGCGCCGCCCCGGTGGGAGGCCGACGGCTGGGCGTCGGTCATGGACCAGGCGCGCGCCGTCGACGGGCTGCTGGCCACGCTGGCGGCGGCGTACGTGCAGTACATGACGATCCAGGAGGCGCGGGTCTCGGGCGCCAACGCGCAGAGCCTCTCGCGGATCACCGTGCTGACCATGCTCTTCGTCCCGCTGTCGACCATTGCCGGCATCTTCTCCATGAGCGACGACTACCTGCCCGGGAAGCCCAGGGCCTGGGTGTTCTGGGTCGCCTCCATCCCGTGCCTGCTGTCGCTCGCGTACCTGTACTGGAGGCAGCAGCTCGCCGAGGCGGTGGCGGAGAGGAGGGGGAACTGGATGCAGGTTTTTGGGAGGATAAAAGAGCGCAAGGAGGATTCTCACGTTTGAGTATACCAAGCTGGGCGGGGAGCGGCTTTTCCGGAGCACACCTGGATTTTCCTTAATTCTCACATGGCCACAATGACTGTATGACGAGAAGGTTTTGTTTTCAACTAATAAGCACATATAGAAAGGAGGGGGTTTCAAAAAGGCTAAACTTATGTATAACAAACCATCTGAGGCTAAGAACATGTCCTACCAAATCCTCCTTCCAACTTTTCTTTAGCATTTCCAACGGGATCATTCTTCCATCCTAATCTCCCATTCACTTCTCAAGCTTCGCTCGTAAAGACATGCGTTTTTCCCTCAAGCTCCAAGAAAAGGCCATGATGCCGTCTCCAATATCCGTGTATTGTATAGTGAGATAACGGGGTATCGGGATAGGTGAGGATAGGCAGAGCGATCGCAAAGTACAAGGGATGGGATAGGAAGGATAGAGATTAGGAGCAGGATTTAGTGTTCTGTAGAAAGGTGGGGTTTGTGCTGTGTGATGTGAACGCCGTGGGAGGGGAGCGGGTTCGGAAGCGAGGAACAAGAGTCAGGGGATGGAGATAGATTTTGTGCAGAGTGATCTGGGGATGTGACGGGCTTGGATTGGGGTGTCGGGCAGTGACGCATAGGGAAGTGGAGTGGTGGTCGGAGATTGAATGGAAATGGGTTGAAGTGAAGTGAAGTGACTGAATGGTGGGCGAGTCGCGAAGGAGGTATGAGCGGGTGAATAAGGATGGATAGGGATTTATTGTAAATGAGTCGGGCTGGGCGGAATGGGAAAGAATGTGATGGTATGTTGGTGTGGCTAGTAGGCTCGGTAAGGGTGGCGTAAAAATTGTGCTTTGAAGGTGCTTAGGGACTTGTATGGGAGCCAGTGCTGGTATTCGTGAAGAGGTGGTCAAGACGCGTGATGAGATACGGAGAAGAAGAGAGATAAACGATGATTTGTTGGCTGTGAAGACGCAGGGATTGCAATGAACATGAAGTGATGTGATGGAATATGTCATGGAACGTGCTAAAGCTATCATGCTTGCGTGATGTGAGAGGTGAAAGGGAAAGGAGAGGTGTTCGGGAGTGGGATGGAGACGAGACGTGGCATACAAAAGGTTCGAAGCCAATGGTCAAGAGAGGACTGAGGCGTTGAGAACGGATGGGATCACGACATGGGAAGAAAGCTGAAAGGTAAGAGAGGTATTTGGATACTAGAGGCAATGCTGCGATGGAAGAGTGATCGGTGATCAGGTAGGGTTGTGTACTTATGGTCAGGTAGTGGTAGGTCAAGGTATAAAGAAAGTGATGTGCCAAGCAGTGTGGTTATAGTCAGATCGGAGTGTACATGTGATAGTGTTGGGCAGGATGGATGATCTTGTATGTATTTTTGATAGGCAAGGATTCGCGGGTAAGGTGTGCAACTGTGTATACATGTGCCGTGCCGAGTGAAGTGTGCGGGGAAATCGGTGACGGGCGGGATGGAGTAGGTTCATCAGTGCTGTGATGGGACGAAAGAAGGCGATCGAAAGTGTGGTGAGGTGTGCGACTCGAAACGTGTGGAGTGTGTAAGCTGATATGAGCGTTGGGACGATTGGAGGAGGTTTGGTGATCTGGTGGCGGCCTGTGTTCGTGGTAGTGTAGGAAGTGAGATGATGCTGGCGTCTCGAAGGTGTTGTGCAGTGATGTGACGCTGGGTTGATTCGGTGTAGTGAGAAGAGGTGATCGTGGGAATCTGGGTTGGTGAAGATGCAATGATGGTGTTTTGTGAACTTGGCGGCGGGCTGCAACATGAACTTTATATATTGAGAACGATGCCATCGCATTCACTTCTTTAAATTAAAGAGGAGCAGCTCTCTCAGTTTCAAGACACGCCCTGCGGCGGGGAAATGGTCATATGGCTACATTGCGCCACGTTCGCGATGTCGCCAGCGGCGGCGACCGCGCAAACCAGGCAGTATTTGGATGCCAAGATGGCCTGATCCGAACAATGTCACGATGTTGGACTACGATCCACTGCGATCTGCGACAGGGTTCTTGACACCAGACGAAGAGCTGCAAGGAACGCGAGAACCCCTGTGGAGATATTACATGGCGTCTTGAGAGGCTCACAGAGCCTCGGATCCCCATCCACGTCTGAGGAAATAGGGTTCAACTTCCCAATTGGCTGGCGCCGCCGAAGACCTCGGCGAAGACATGGGATTCTACTTGACATGTCTTGGTTCGCTATGGCTGCCGATTGGGTCTTTCCAGAAACCCCTGGGTTTGAGGGTTTGAGCTTAATACGAAGCGAGCGAAGATCAAACCCGCCCAGGTGTCACATCCCTGCCAGTGCAACCACAACAGACGACCTAAGCCCATTCAGTCTGCCCTCTCGGCAGTGCCAACCGTGAATTATGCCGCATCTCAACCATAAAAGTCGGGATGAAAATTGAAAAGATGGACCATATCAGCTTACCAACTCATGAGAAAGCCTCGATGCATTGCCAACCAAGAAAAGGGGATCGTCCGCGCCACGCATCTGCAGGCTTCCAAGATCTACTCGCCTGAGACCGGTGGGCGGCCGACGTAAGCCCCTATGTCGATCAGTATGTGAATGCAACAACTCATCTGATGTAGCCTCCCATATGGAGTATCCGGCACAATGGGTGGCCCGTGGGTTGCCGCTCTCCCGTATCTATACCTTGGCCAGGACTCAAAACAGATCCGACTTGTCCGAGCATCGCAGAATCCAAGAATTCAGAAGCCACGTTCAGTACATCGGTCGCTCAACTATGAAAGAAATCAGCTGAAGTGATATCTATATTGACAACCATGTCATTAATATGTCTCGCCAGTCATCTTTGGGTGAAGTCAAACTTGCAACAGACCACGAGGTAGCTTCGCCAAGAAGTACGCAGACATGAACTGTATCCTGCGACGCGGGGAAAATACCAGGCTCTCATCTGCGCTCTACTCGGTATCACATATCGCATGTCATCTCAGGCATTCTCGCCAGTTCACCAGCACGACTTGTTGTCGAATGACTGATCACATCATCACTGGGGAGCGGTGAGGCAGATGCACCGCCAAGCCCTTCTAGATTCAATTTAGGTGGAGGTAGAGGACTGCTACAATGATAGAGTGCCCATCCAGGTAAGTACCTTACCTACGCCCTACCACCCCAGATCGAGCGGGACAGCCTGTTCACCTGCTCATCTGTATCCCAGGCTTCTAGGGATATATCTGAATACTACGGATTTATGATTCCCACTCCTTGTTCACTGCGTAATGGCCCGTCTTGGAACGAAGGCTAAATGATTCCGAGACTCAAAGCTATTATTTGTCGTTTGCCTTTATTATATATGACTAATAGAGAAGTGAAGATTGAGGCCTCTAATGCCACCATTCACACGCGTCGTCTCTCATGGGATCAAAGAAGACAAACCTCGAGTGATTTCTCGATTTGTCGCCAAAAGCCCCGAATCATGCGGTGAGGGCCATTTATTGTTTGGCAAGCTGGGAGTGGCATTCGTTTGGTTCTTGGTTATTGGTGAGAAGGCACTGGCTTCTGGCCTTGGCGACGTGATATACGATATAAGAGCTTAAGAACTGACCCTGAAGAGTATGTGTGCATGCGAAATATTTAGAGAAAAAGACGCTTTATGACATTGAATGTGTCAGCGTTAAGCTTGTTGATAGTTTCTTCTATTGTCTCAGTTTTCCCCATACCTTTCAACCTTTGTTGAATGACGACCATCAAATCACAGAGAAAAATCGGTTTGCACTTCATATCCCTTAAGATCCGCCATGATTGAAGCCAACGGCGCCGACTCGGCAGACAAGATGGTGGGGTGGTATCCCGGGCCGACCGAGCGCGGTACCCTTTCGCTCGTTTACAGCTGCCTCCTTACCATCTTCACTTACGCCTGGACGGTCCTTCACCTCAATGTACCGGGGCACGATGATTCCACTATCACAAGGTTCCTCCGAAAAGCAAAGTGGATGGCCATCACCATCTTGCTGCCCCGCGTTCATCTTTGCAAAAGCAGTCTGCGAGTTGAGACTGGCTCTGAAGGACTATCGTGAAACCAGTGAGAGTTTCGCGACAATCAAACCAGAACACCTCACGTGGAAAGCTCTCGACTCGAGCCAAGAGCATGGCATCAGAAGGCCCTGGAAAGTAGTCGAGGACGAGACCAGAGCGATCCGGCTTCTATATCGCTTGATGGGTCTTGGCCCATGGAAGTCAGCTTCCAAGAACAATACTTGCGATTATCGCCAAGAGCAGGAACTTGACGCAGATGGTACCGGGATAAAATCTACTGGTCCTCAGACAACAAGCTCAGACCCAGTCGCAATTCGCACAATGCTGAGAACGACAGAACAAGAAAGACCGGCCACCAGGTTCAGACTCGATGGAGGGAAGAGACTCAACTCTGGACGCTGACGCATACGTACTTGACCAATATGGGCGGCTTGCTATACTGGAAATGCAACGGCAAGGCTTGTGTTCTCACAGGCTCCAAACTTGGTCGCCAGTTCCGCTGGGGCACCGGTCCCGGTGACCACGCCGAGGGGGACGAGAGCGTCGCACACCCGCTCAAGGGACTGTCTCTCCAGGCGGAGGATATTGCCGACAAGAGCAAGGCGGATTGGCTGCTGAAGGGCTTGTCCATGTTGCAGATCTCCTCGCTCGCCCTGACCGTCGCCACGAGAGGCGCGGCAGACCTCCCGCTCATGTAGTTCGAGATCGCCAGGTTGGCGTTTGCCATATTTGCCGTCGCCACTTTTGCTGCCAACTGGTGGAAGCCCAAGGACGTGTCCCGGCCGATATGGCCCCCCCGCGTATCGTCTGGCGCCCAGCCCAAGCTCCGCAAGAGGATGCGCGATTTCAATGTCGCAGCTATGGATAACACTCGATCTTTTGTCGTGCGTTTGGGAATTCCTCACTGGGCCAGGACATCCGAAGGATTTATCCTGAATCTGCCCCGTGTCGACAACGACGTGGTCGACATGGAGGGAGACGTCCCGTGGTTGTCGTGCTGGTGGCGATCTCTGTTCTCGTGTTTGGAGCCGTGCACTGTTCCGCGTGGAACTTCGAGTTCCCCACGCGCGCGGAACTCATTCTCTGGAGGCTCGCGAGCGCCTTGTCCACGCTCGTACCGCTCGTGTCTCTCCTGGTCACGTCGTCAGTCACCTACCTGACTACCTCGCTCGTAGATGCCCGGGCGATCACGTCTCTCACGGCCGAGATGAAGCGCCTAGAAGCGTGGCCGGATGAGTACCTCAGGGCCATCATCGACCCCGCCTTTCGGCAGTGGCCAGCACGAATGGTTCCCGCCACTCCCGAGTCTCCTGCGCACTGGGCTACAGATTAACTTGTATCGACAATGGTGATGGTACTCAGAGTGAGAGAAGACCGTCAGCTTGACCGAGAACCAGACGCCGAAGAGATATATCAAGTATGGAACCATAAGAGACTTGATGAGCTCCGAACGACGGCAGAATCCATGTGTCAATTTGAGTCTGCCTTTGAACGCTTTCTGGAACTGGTGAAAAGGGCAAAGGGGAATGAGAGGGAGGCTAAGCTTTTAAGATGCTTGGAGGATAACATATTTGATATATTTAGAAGCTTGCAACGACAGAGGGATCTGTGGAAAAAGTTGGAGAATTCTTACGTCAAGCGCATGGTCCCCGTGGCGGGCAAGGAGGGTGCCGAGGACACGGCGGTGGGCGATCTCGTGACCGCCTTGCGCGCATTCAAAGACAGATCTCGAACGCGCGATAGAGCTCGCTACCTCTATGAGATAGCATCGATTTCGGTCGTGGGTGGTCTTGTCTACATTGCCGCGCGCCTGGTCATCCTCGTCCTGCTGTTCACGACCCTACGGTCGGTGCCAGTCGGTGTGTACGAAAATACGCCTTGGACTAGATTCATTCCGAGCTTTTCATGAGCAGCTCGATAAAAAATTGTAAATTGATTTTCTTCTCTTCCAATTTCTTTCACAGAATTTGGGGACTTGGTACAAGCGATCTAGCCGAGGTGTAATCAGCACATCAAACTAGAAATAAATATAAAATTAGACATAAAAGTAAGGAGTATCATGGAACAGACATTGCGGCCAAATGATTCTCGCCAGATGCTGCAATAGACCGAAAAAAAAAAAAAAAAAGACTCGGTGAATTGAGAAATAAGGATGGGGTATTGGGCCTTGCACATGTTAAACTGACGGCGAGCCCAAACGTTAACAATATTGAACAACAAAATAAGCAAAACAAATCTGGTTCTCCGTCTCACCGGCCTGAAAAATTGCGCATATAGTAGAAATCCTCGTATATCTTGGTCGAATTCAGCATGACAAAGGTACATTGCTGACACGGCGAGCTGAAATTGGTCTAGCTTCGTAATGATAGAAAGACATGGTATTCATGGTCGTTTGTCGAAGCACATAAAAGGAGCAGCACGCCTCTTCCCTTTCAGAATCTAAAGAGCAAGCTCATGATTCTTCACACAGAATTCCAACCTCATCCAGCTCAACTCTTGAAGCTACAATGAGCAGAACGATCGACCCCTTCTTCTCGAAGCGGCTCGTATACCGGGCCGTGGAGGACAACAGCGACGACGAGGAGTTCATCCACCTCATCCAGCGAGACGCCGAGGCACAGTCGGGGTCGAGCTTCTCCCTCCTCGTGCCCGAGAACAAGAAGGCGAGCAACAAGTGGAGGGAGGCCTTGCTCGAGCGCACCCTCATGAGCGCCATCGTGTGCCTACCTGTCACCGAGGCTGGCCATACCACAGCCACGCCCATCGGCGTCGTCGCGCTCAAGGGCATATCCGCGGGCCACGAGAAGAACCGCGTCAGCTACATCAGCATCGACGTGCTAGACTCCTGGCGCGGGTGGGGCTACGGCGGCGAGGCCATCGAGTGGGCGCTGGGCTACGGGTTCCAGATGGCCGGACTGCACCGCATCGGCATCGAGACGTTTAGCCACAACGCGGGCGCCATGCGCCTGTACGAGAAGCTGGGCTTCGTGCGCGAGGGCTGCAAGCGGGAGGAGATCTGGTTCAATGGCCTGTGGGAGGATTACATCACGTATGGCATGCTGGAGGGCGAGTGGCGGGACAAGATGGCGAGGGAGGGCAGGAAATGGAGAGAATAACGCGTCATATCACAATTTGATGCTCTTTTCTACTTTTTACGTTACTGTAATTAAAACAAACATTGATGTTGTGGGATATTTTGATCTTCACTTGTCGCCCGCCACCCGGAGCGGGAGCTCTTTGACGGAAGCCATCTTGCCGGGGGGATGGCGGCCCGCTGCTGATAAATCACAAATTCACTCGCCCACATTCGCAATTGCCCGCTGACGTGATCGACTCCAAATTGTATACCCGTGTACATACATACTTATATTCCGAGCTCACGAAACTCATACTCATTGAATCTCACGACAAGGTCTCATTTTCGAGTTATCTCAAGTCATCATGAAGTTCGACATCAAAATCATCAGCGACACCGTCTGCCCGTGGTGCTACGTGGGCAAGCGGCGCCTCGAGGCCGGCATCGCGGCGTACAAGTCGGCACACCCCAACTCGGACGACGTCTTCACCGTCTCCTGGTACCCCTTCTATCTGGACCCGACCGCACCGATGACGGGCGAGTCCAAGGCCGGCCGGTACATCCGCAAATTCGGCGAGGCCAGGTGGCCGCAGATCCAGAAGACGCTGTCCGACGCCGGCCGGGAGTCCGGGATCGACTTCAAGTTCGGCGGTCAGACGGGCCACACGCGCGAGTCGCACCGCCTGATCCGGTTCGCAGGCCGTACCGGGGGTCCGGAACTGCAGAACAAGGTCGTCGATGAGCTGTTCCGGCGCTACTTTGAGCAGGAGCAGGACATCACGGCGCGGGCCACGGTCCAGGGAGCCGCCGAGGCGGCAGGCCTGGACGCTGCCGAGGTCGCGCGGTATCTGGACTCGGAGGAGGGTATCGCTGAAGTTGAGGGCGAGGTCGCGCGTGCGCAGCAGCTGGGCGTCTCGGGCGTGCCCAACATCAGGATCAACGGGCAGTTCGAGGCGCCGGGCGCGGTCGACGCAGACGTCTTCAAGCAGATCTTTGAGAAGCTCGCCGAGAGAGCGCAGCAGTGAGGCCCAACAGCAAAAAACAACGAGTGTATGACAAATCCTCACCTTGAGTCGCCCGAGTCACATTGCTCTTGGAAAATGCCAGCAACGCTCAGCTCGGGGGGAGGACACACTCGAAGGGCCGATGGCATACTCCGGAGCCCTCCCCGGACCCTGCCAAGAGTGACTCGGCCAAATTACAATCATATCACATTCGGCGAGAACCGAGTGTCAACAAACAAGAGACGTGGAACAAAGTCGTTTAGCAAACACGGCGAACCAGAACTGTCAGATGGCCGTTGGGCTGCGATGCCCAACGTCTTATGGGGACGCATATAGACATTCAAGTGAAACCAGAAAAAAAATTGCAACAATGGTAACCCCCTGGTAGAAAAGCAAACCTGTGCCTTGATTCCAGGGTGGGCGACCTGCCCAGGACCGTGAGCTTCGGAGATAGACAACCCCTCTTGGTTTCGTATTTCTGTCCGTGATCCTCTGGGATGGCATTGAACCAAAAAGTCGCTCTGGACGGTACAGCTTCGACTATAGCGTCATCCACACAGAGCAAAAACCTTGCTCGAAAAGTACAACAGAATGTGATATGTTTACCTTTCGCTGAGCAAGTCTGTGTGTGAGTCCACTCGAGCTACGAGTGCAATTTTCTCGCGAGGATGGAGATACTAGCAAGAACACAGCTATCGTGATCAAGGGTGTTGAAATTGCTCAACATCCACCGTCAAGACATAGCTCTCCGACAAGGCTGGGGGGTTCCTGCGACCTCGAGAGTATAGAGAATAGGCGCCCGACCGTTGAGACTCCATCGACGGTGGGCTCGCGGATGCCTAGTCCCGGCGGCAGTTCCGGAAGTTCGTGAGAGTAAGGACAGGGCAAGGTCGAGGCGACGAGACAGCAGTGGAAGAGACCCGAAACATCTGAGGATTCGACGATAGTGGGACTATTGGCATGGCTCGTGATGGGAAGAGAAAAAAAAATTTACCAGGAAGCAAGGGAAGGAAGAAGCAGAGTGCCCACCCCGCCAGTCAGAGATGCGTTCTCCGTTATGGGAACAGGAACCATCTAGGTTAGATGTATGCGGCAGTGCGGCTCCTGGCATCCACTATAAAATATGAAAGGGCCTTGCAACTTTACAAGGCACATTGTTGGGCAGCAACGATAATCCCACGAGAAAGGGGGCATTGGCGTATGAAAAAGCGATAGAGCTGAACAATTTGCTGCCCGTGGGGGTCCACAGCGATGGTACCAGCCGCTATATTGTCAGAGCTTCTTCTAGAACACCACCCCTGAAGATGACGGGCGGGACCCTTGCCGACAAGGTGCATATGGAGCCGGGATGGCTTTGGCGACACGTCTTCGCGACTGACTTTTCGGTCTTGGCCAAGAGGACGGAAAAAGAGAGACACGTTGTACCACACAATTAGAGTGCTGTTGAGCGGTTGCGCGTTGCGTTGCGTTGCGTCGCGCCGTCAAAGCGAGAGTTTAGGCATGTCCGGATACGATGGAAGAAGAGGCGACGTGCCGAAGGCGGCAAGAGGCTGTGCTGTATGAGCTCTCGAGGCCCACAGCCGATCGTGCTGTTATATACACAGTAGTTTGCGAACATACGTACGTTCCTACGCACCAGCGACCCCATGGGATGAGCATTGGCTGGGGAAAACATGTGCTTTTGCCCGTCAGTGCTATTGATCTCCCATACAATCTTGGGGACACCACACAGCAGACGTTAGTATCATGTTTTTACAGGCTGACCCTGCACTGTATGCACTTTGCACTAGTATTTCATACGTACAGACGGGCATCGGATTCGCCATGCAGGGTGAAGCTTTTTCGATGGGTCGTTGATGTTCAGGGGTGTTGCATGGGACTGTGAGCGAGCGGCAGGCTGGTACTAAAAAGGCAGTGGCAGATGCCGCTAGCAAAAGCTCCCGTCGCGAGACCGGCCTCATCGGGACTGCCAGGGCATCCAGCCGGGAACAGAACCTTGGCGATTTATTTCGAGGATGGTGCAGATTAGGGAACCAGAGGCTTGGGACCGCCCGGCATATCGTCCAGCGCTCGGATAGACACCAGCGTCCCGTCCGAAGAGATGGCTTGCTGGCGCCAAAGCTCGATCATTTTCGAGCGCCCTGGCTTCCCGAAGAAAAACGTGTTACGATGATGGCGTTCATGCATTATTAGTAAAGAGGCTGAGGGAACCGCTCCAGGGCTCCGGTAGGGCTTAATTGGTGCGCGCACGCCAGGCGAAAATAGGGGAAGAGCTCGGTGCAAGACTGGCTGGCTGATAACAGGTACTGTGGCAGGATTTCTACGCTGTCATCTTTCTGACCTGCTCTACACTAGGTTAGGTAGATAACTTATTAGGAGCTGCCTCGAGCTAGGAGCCACATTGGGTCAAGGAGTTTTGTAGATACCAGGGAGCTATGATGCATGCATCATACCTATGCAAGGTAGGTATGAGCTTGGTGCAGAAGTTGGTATGCCTGTTTCGTTTCGCAGTAAGCAAGCAGCTTCAACGACGAGGTCGCATCGATAGACGACAACATTACCAATCTTGAAATGCAGACAGCCGGAATGCGATAGTGATCAAGCTTGACTGAAACCGGGATGCCGTTTTGGGCAATGCGGCGCAACATCAGATGGGTAAGAAAGTTTTTCTTCCTTTTCTGTCTTGTATTAGATCTGGATTGAGATTTGACAGACCCGCCGGGCTGGGGGGATGTCGGCCATTCCCAATGTCCAGATCCATGTCGGCTGGAATGGATATCTCCCAGCTCTCCATTATACTTGGTACTTTCGATTTGCTCTAGACCCTTTGGCCATTTTGTGTCCAGAGCACTTACTATTTGACTGTCAGCTTGTGTGGCAAACCAGAATATGGAGACAGATAAGTGAGGTAGGTACGAAATCGCAGGGCGTTGCTTCTCTGCTTTGTCGCGAACCACCTTGAAGGCGGTGCACAACAGTCAATTGTTGAATTGGAGGGGGAGGAAAGAGCAACTGTTACGAGGTGGTCGATGTTGAACAGAGCGAGCGAGCCAGCGAGCGAGAGTCTAGATCGTTTCAGGTAACTGCCCTGCTACACTATTTTTACCTACAGCAAGAACTGATCGATCTGCTTCAAGGGTTTTGACTCTCATCCGAGCGCACATCGGCATTTTGGCGTTTTAGCTGAATCAGATTGTCGATGAGACGGAACGGGCAATCGTGTGTCGTGATTGGGTTTGGCGCGCGTCGATGATTCACAGCTCTCTCTCTCGCTTGAGCTTGAATTTTGCGCGGTGCTGCTCAATTGATTGGCCTACAGTGGCCGAAAAAGGACCCTTATCTTCCACACGGAAAGGGCTGATCGCCACAGGGGAGGAAGCTGCCGGACAGGACCTACGAACCATGACTCAGGTATCGGTGATTTGTAAAATGCAATGCAGATGCAAGCAGACAGATTGCTGCAGCCATCCCACGCCGCATACCCAAGCCAACTGTTGAATTCCTATCATTTGGACGGTTACCAGGTTTGCAGATATGCAGTGTCGAATGCAACCCACCATCCATGCTCGATAGTCTTGAAACGGAGACATGATAGGTCCCGCGCATGTGAAAACGCGATCGACCTAGCAAAGCCTGGTTGCGGCTCAAAACCACCGTGGCATGGGCTGTGAAGCTTCCATGCTTGCTTGCAGTACTGTATGTACGTCTGCACGTCAACATTCCCTGATGCCTACCTACTATCAAGACTGCTGCCGCTGAGACATTGCCTGTGCTATCTGTGTGTGCACTAACAGTAGATGATGCTCACCATTATAGCAGCCACCTAGGTCGTCATCTTAAAGGCGGCAGCTCGTCGTCCCGGGCCCGTTGGCCGTGTATCAGGTCGTCTGTAGCTTCTCGAGTGTTCATATGCAGCAGTTATCATCTAGGTACTACTCCGGCGAATGAGCCAGCGCTACCGTATAACGCAATTGAGAGGCTGAGTGAGAGTATACTCTGTAGCACCGACTATATCCGAGCATCTTCCTATCTACCTAAGCTACTGCTGCTTCAGGTCACCTACGGTCGCTGGCGCTCGCACACGCACACACATGTCATCGGATAGCATTCCTGCTGGTTCGCTGTCGTTTGTCTTTGCGCAATGAACGCTACGTACGCTACGCCATCCAAGACTCATCGTCATCATCATCATCATATGGGGTTCTCCGCCCAGCCAGACTCTCCATCTCTCCAAGTTCACCGACTATCCGTGCTTCGTTGTGTGCGGGATGATGGATCACAGCCCGCGGGGTCCACTATAGCAGTGGGTGGGACTTCTTTAGGCGGCTCACTCTTTGCTCGACTTTTTTTTTTCTTGCCCGGGTTCCCCTCTCCAGGAAGCTCTGCCGCATGTCCAGACTCACGATCATAATCCATGGTGTTTCTTGCGTGTACCGTTAGTCCCAAAGTCCACTTTTGTCCAGACGCTTCTCTGAAATCTTACCGTCCCACCTTTGCGTCACCCGATTCATTTGATACGAACAACTTCTCAACCCCGAACCTCACGCCTCTTTCTCCTGCTCCACTGTGACTTGTCGCAAAAACCGGACCTCGCTGCCAAACCTAGGCTGGATCTTCGCGGCGGTGGAGTCTCCCTACCAGCCTGCCAGATAAGCAGCCAGGGCCTATGGCCTCAGTGCATCCATCCACCATCCATCTCATCACGCAGAGATGCTGCATGGACACTGTCGTGACCTCGTTAATCGCCAAGCACGTCCCGGTGGACGGTCGTAGTTTTGAGTACTGTCAAGCAACCCCCAGCAGCCATCCAAGGTACCCGAGCATGCCACACTGCGAAATCCTGGAATGCTACCCGCGCAGATCCGTACTCATGGCCGCCAACCCATGGCTCAACTCCTCTTCCTGTTTCCTCTATCCAGCGCAAGGGCGTCCCATCGGCCCGTTGTCTTGCCCATCAGTGATTACACCCGGGCGCCAAGTTATGGTGCAAACTTGGCGCCTCTCTCCTATTATCTCGCTACTATTGAAACCAGCCATAAAGTAAGGCCGTCCTAACAGATCCCACCTAGGCTGTCGGCCTACCTTTTGGGCCGTCAAAGTCTATTCCCTTTTGATTCGGTTTTTTGCGTTGGTTGTATTTTTGGCTTCTTCCATTTTCAGTCGAAACGATCCGGATCCCGGACGAAAAAAGATAAACCGCTCGAACCGTCTTCCTTGTTCGGACATTCTGCTTCTCTCACCCTCGTTAGCACTCATGTACGTACACTGTCACGACTCCACCTCTCTCGCCACCAACCTGCTAAGCACAGCGGATAGCCATACGCAACAGGCTCCATATTAGCGCTGCGTTGTTCCTTCTCGTTCGCTGTGGCCTGTTCCTGTCGTCACCTCACCTGCCGTTACACAAGCAAGTTTACTGCTTGCTGCTGCTGCTGCTGCTGCTGCCGTCGCTGCTGGGCCCTCACCTCCCGCCCCGAGAAAAGACGCTCACCAACAACCGAAACGTCATTTCCATAATAATTACTTCTCTATTTACGCTTACGCACATACAAAGTCAACCAGTCACCATCTGCCACGGACTTTGCATGCAGATTTGGTTTCACCATCTCCAGGTCCATCGCTCGTTTCATCTTTTCGTTTGTTGACATTTCTCTCATTACGACTATAAACTCGAACGCCCAGAATCTCCACCGCAAGCATGTGTGTTATTGGATAGAAGCCAACTTGTTCATAACCGACGTGATCGTCGACACTCTTACCTTTCCGCAAACATCTAGTTTGTCGGATTGTTTACAACGGTCATTCCCAACCTAGCGGCATACAAGCACTGAGTATATCAGATCTTGTATACTCATCGAATCAACTATTACTGGCTTTTTCACAACCACACCCGAAAACTCAAGATGGAGGAGAAACCGACTTTGCCTGGTAAGAAGGAGAAGGGAAGAGTGCGGTTCAACAGCACCGCCTCTAGTGATCCTCCCCCGGTACCAACATTGAATATCGAGAGATTGTCGCCTTCTCCTCCCGCACCATCGAGAGGCGATGACAGTTCACCATCGAGTCCGGTTCGGAGGCCGCGGCCGTCTATTATCAGAGGAAGCTCTTATAATTCAGTACTTGATCTCGAGATGGACGACCACAGCCTGAACCCAGCCAAGCTTCAGTCGGCAATGGCTGCTCACCAGCGGGCACAAAACTTCGCTGCCGCCATGCTCGGCTCGCACTCGGCTCCAGGATCCCGGCGCGGCTCACTCGAGTCAGAGATCGAAGTCCCGTCGCAGAACAGCAGTGGTAACATCCTCCTTTCGCCGACCCTGCCTCCTCAGATGAGTGAGAAGGAGCCTCGTGTTGAGACAGAACAAGAGACCCAGGAGAGGCGCAACCACAATGCAGCAGCGTACGAACTGGTTCGTGCTCACATCGGAATGATCAACCCTCTCAGAGAAAATCCCTACGTGAATGAGGAGTCCCGAGCTCCTGCTGCGAGCATGGCCAAGCTCGAGGACCTCGACGGCTACTACGAGGATGAGACTCTGCTGGGCCCCTCTGGAAAGCCTCGTGAGGGTATTCTTACAAACCTGCTCAAACTCTACCAAGTCAACGAATTGCCCCGAAAGGATTCGGGCTTCAGTGGATATACTACTCCAGCATCATCCGGCACTGTGACGCCCACCCGTCGGAAATGGTACGACCAGAACAACGGTTCTAGCAGCACACTGGCCAGTTTGGCAGCCGCGTCCGCCATCCTCGCAAACCCCAATGAAAAGCGCCACCGCAACCCCGCCGGTCCGTCCGGATCCCAAACCCCACGACACAAGCACAAGAGATCGGCTAGTGGCAAGTTCAGGGGCATGGTCGGCAGGCCAAGGATGGAAGAGGAGGCCAGAATCACAATTCACGTGGCCAATATCCTGAAGCGTCAGGAGTTCATCATCAAGCTTTGCCGGGCTCTCATGATGTATGGAGCACCAACCCACCGACTTGAGGAGTACCTACGCATGATGGCCCGCTTCCTGGAGATTGACGGTCAGTTTCTGTACTTGCCTGCATGCATGATCATCTCCTTCGATGATATGTCTACACACACGACCGAGGTCAAGATCATCCGGTCGGCCCAGGGTGTGAACTTGGGCAAGCTCAAGGACGCCCACGAAATCTACAAAGAAGTTCTCCATGCCGTCATCGAGGTCGACGAGGCCATTGCGCGGCTGGATGAGCTGATCAAGGGCAAGGACCACTTCCCCCCCTGGACACGAGTTCTCATGTACGGTCTCGCCAGTGCAACGGTGGCGCCGTTTGCGTTTGACGGCCGGCCGATTGACATGCCCATCTGTTTCCTGCTTGGATCTTTCATCGGATTTCTCCAGCTCATTGTGGCCCCGCGATCGGATGTGGTGAACAATGTCTTCGAGATTGGTGCTGCCGTCGTTACCAGCTTCATCGCCAGAGCTTTTGGAAGTATCCGAGGAGGCGAACTGTTCTGCTTCTCTGCCATTGCCCAGAGCTCGATCTGTCTTATCCTACCCGGCTACCTCGTTCTATGCGCCGCCTTGGAGTTGCAATCAAAGGCCATTGTACCTGGATCCATTCGCATGGTGTATGCCATCATCTATTCGCTATTCCTCGGATTTGGCATTACTATTGGTACCGCCATTTATGGGTGGATTGACGACAATGCGACTTCGGAAACTTCATGCAAGAACACCCTGGATTCCCACTGGAACTTTGCCTTTGTGCCCGCATTTGCTTTCTGCTTGACATATGTCAACCAGGCCAAGTGGAAACAAATGCCTGTCATGGTAAGTCTCATAAAAAACAGCTATGGCTCGGGCTTTTACTAATATCCTCCAGGTTCTCATCGCAATGGTCGGCTACATTGTCAACTTTTTCCTGACGGCCAGATTCCCCAACAGCTCTCAGATCTGTAATACGATTAGCGCTCTGGCTGTCGGCATCTGCGCCAACTTGTACAGTCGAGTAAGGCACGGTGTCGCCGCTGCAGCTCTACTTCCCGCCATCTTTGTGCAGGTGCCTAGTGGCCTGGCTGCTACGGGCAGTTTGCTGAGCGGCTTGAGCACCGCCAACGAGTTGACCAACTCGTCGTCGAGTGTCAACGGCACCACATCCGTCTCCGTTGGAGATGATTCTCTCGATACGATTGTGTTCAACGTTGCGGCGAGCATGATTGAAATCGCGGTCGGCATTACCGTCGGCCTCTTCTTTGCCACGCTGCTGGTCTATCCCTTGGGCAAGCGTCGCAGCGGCTTGTTTACCTTCTGATTCTCCTTCCCCGCGCATATACAATTATACACGACTAGTACAGAACTGTTTACTGGCGTTTTTAATTCAACACCGGGTTCTTTTTTTTTTCCCGCTCGGAATTTTTGGTACAGCAACAAGACAACAACTGGATTTGTTTAATGAGTTCTTTTTTTAGCGAAAAGCAAGCGAAGCGATAGGTGCATTGGGCTGCTCTGGTTTGGGATTCCTATATAAGAAAGAAGGACTATGAAGCATTGATATCGAATAGAGTAGCATTAGAATGGATCATCTCTAGAGGGTAGGCGGCATCGTCTCAAGGATTTATGGGGGGAACAAAAGCAATATAACCTGCCACCCACACTACTATCATTTTTTTATCGTCTTATTGTGAAGATTGAATGTTCAGGTTTCACATGGAAGCTGTACATGATGCACCAAGGCATGCACTCTGAAAGAGTTTGACAAATGAACTCTCTTTTTTGCCTGGGTGCTGCGCGCGAGGGCTCATAGATAAGCAAAAACAATTGTGACAAGAGTTCTCTGGATACCTCACCGTACCATACCATGCATACACCCGACAATAAAGCCTATCAAGTGTGCACTTTGTACATCATATTCCAGATCGCGAAGGGATCCCGATGGATGCAAAGGCACAGACGGGTATGTCGGGGGCCCGGATCTTGCGGAGAGGCGGGTAACAGATAATCAGCTACGGCTACTGCAGATGCTACTAGTAGAACCTGTCAATGCCAAGACCCAGAATAATAGTATAGCATTACCGGTTACGCTTTTCGGCATTCGGTCGCGTGGAACTTGATCGGGCTTTAGTGGTTTAGTGAGGCAAGTGCCCACTGAAACAACCAATGAGCTCACCATAATCGTCGCTGTTCCTGGATCCTATGGACTCCTGCATGCATCGAGTTCACGGCATATTGATGTCATCACTCATCAAAGACCACTGGGGAGAAGATGCAGTCTACGAATATAAATACAGACGACATTCAGGACAAATCATCCAGTCTGTGTATACTCGTGCCAAGACATTCAGCACTCTTCATCATTCACAATGAGCGACCCGAACAACCCCAACGTTCAGAACCGGACGACGCCCCAATGGGGTCTCATGCAGAGGGAGCTCTTCTGGGCGCCAAATGAGGGAAAACACCCCCCCTTCAACACACGTGAGTATCGCCCACAACTCGTCATGAATTCGCCCGGAGCACAAGCTCACATCTCCGAACAGATCCCGACAAATTGAAGGAACTGGCCGAGGAACGCCTTTCCAAGCGCGGCTGGTAAGTCTATAGCCCGGGCGAGCGGGCGCACTCGGCTGTTGATCTCTGACATGGACTAAAAATGTCGATCTTACAGGCTGTACTCGTCCTGCAACGCCGGCCAGTCGTGGACGCACTACGCCAACCGGCTCGCCTTCTACCGGCACCAGGTCGTGCCGCGCATGCTGGTCGACACGGACCACCGCGACACGGCGACGACCATCTTCGGGCACAGGGTCTCCGCGCCCATCGGCTTCGCGCCCATCGGCATCAACCGCATCTACCACGCGACGGGGGAGCTGTCGCCGGCCAAGGTGGCGGGCGAGCTCAACCTCGCGTACGCGCTGTCGTCGGCGGGCAGCTACAGCATCGAGGACGTCGCGAAAGCCAACGGCGACGGCGGCGTGCGCTTCTATCAGTTGTACTGGAGCCCCGACGACGCCGTCACGCTGTCCATGCTGCAGCGCGCGCACGACAGCGGCTTCTCGGCGCTCATGCTCACGACCGACACGTGGCAGCTGGCGTGGCGCCACGACGACGTCGCCATGGGCAACTACGCCTTCTACCACGAGCACGGGGCGGGCGACCTCGGGCTCGGGGACGCGGCGTTCCGGGCGAGCCTGGAGAAGAAGGGGCTGGACCCCGAGACCCAGAACGACGAGGTCGGCGCCGAGTGGATCGACAAGCACATCTGGCACGGCCGCTCCTTCTCGTGGGACCGCCTGCCCTGGCTCATGGAGCAGTGGCGGCGCATCTCGGGCGGCAAGCCGTTCTGTCTCAAGGGCATCCAGAGCGTGCCCGACGCGAAAAAGGCCGTCGAGATGGGCGTCGACGGCATCGTCGTGTCGAATCATGCGGGCCGCCAGGTCGACGGCGCGATCGCGAGTCTCGACGCGCTCGAGAAGATTGTCGATGCCGTGGGCGATAAGACTTATGTGAGTTTCCACCCGTGAGGCGCCATCTCTGATGGTTTCCCTAGACAGACAACGAGATGAGCTAACATGAATGATTCTCCCAGATCATGTTCGACTCGGGCATCCGGGGCGCGGCCGACGTGTTCAAGGCGCTCGCGCTCGGCGCCAAGTTCGTCTTCATCGGCCGGCTGTGGGTCTGGGCCCTGGGCGCCGGCGGCGAGGAGGGCGTGCGCCACGAGGTCAAGGCCCTGCTAGCCGAGTTCGACATCATGATGAACGTCGCCGGCTACCCGAAGCTCGACGAGATCAACCGCGACGCCCTCGAGTCGCTGCCCAAGGGGACGTATTTCCCGGGGACGCCGAACCTCACTTAAGGGCGAGGACGGCGGGCATGTGAACACGGAAAACCCGGGAATCGCCTGCTTCTGAAAACTGTATATATTTTAGACTTGAGCATAGTCTGCACGTTGATTGTATATAGAGGATATAAATCTAGATGTCATTCGTTTGAACTTATCCAAACCTTTGCCGGAAGACGTGAACACAGAATGGAGAGCAGAGAGCGAACAAGCGGGATGGTTTGATATACATATTTTTGGTTATTGTAGCAGTAGTCAAAGTATAGAAAACAGAAGTATATATAGGGATAGTAATGTGTTAGTCAAAGAGCCAATACCGTTCAGACGTCCTCGACCCAAGCAAATACAGCAGATGGTATGCGTCGATCTATGACATCATGATTAGACTACAGGCCAGCCAGTCGACCAGCTGATGACGTTCCAGCCAAACTGGTAACTGCCATCACCAAGTCCAATATTGGTGTTTGCTGTGGAGATAAGTCAGTTTGTATTCTCACAGCTCAATGACAGCTGTAAACTCACCATAGTGGTAGTAGAGCACGGAACCGTGCGCGCTGTCCGCAAAGACGCCCTGCCCGCCGGGCCCGTAGACGTAGTCGTGGCTGGCGAGCACCGTGGTGCCGCCGCCGCTGAGGCAGCTGGTGCCCGAAGCGTCGACAAACCCGCCCGTCGCGCTCGTCGAGCGGCAGACGCGGATCTTGTACTCGGCGCCGGTGGCGGGCTTGCTCGTGTCGTAGCCGCAGCAGATGCCCTCGGACCAGAACAGGTAGTAGTACCCCGAGCGGTAGTACATGAAGCTGCCCTCCTGCGGGTGCGTGCCCGACGGCTGGTAGGCGATCTGGTACGACGACGACGCGGCCGTGTGCGCGTTGGACGCCATGGGCGCCTGGTACAGGTCCCCCCAGAAGGAGCCGAAGTTCATGTAGTACGACGAGCCGACGGCGACCAGGTTCGGGTCGATGGCGTTGTACGGCTTGGCCGACGTCGACGAGATGCCCGTCGCGCCGTGGTCCGTCCAGGACCCGTACTCCATGGTCGTGGATGTTGCGTATCCTGTATGCAGATGTGGTTAGGATTCATCTTGGAGGATGGTGATGTACTATATGACAGAACGTTTCACGTACCGATTGCGGAGCTCTGAGAACCAAAAGTCGAGACGGCATAGTACATGATGTAAGTATCGCCGACCTTCTGGACATCAGGGGCCTGTCATCAACATGTGTCAGCTTTCGTTCAACTCATAACTCATGCAATACTGTTGCGAAGAAGATGTATATAAAGTGGCACATACCCAAAGGTCATCGTTTCCAGCCAGATCGATGATACTTCCAGCGGGGATAGCAGCTCCTTGATAGACCCAGGGACCCTCTAGTGCGCTCGACTTCCAAATGCCGATCAGGCTTCCCGTGTTGAAACGAAAGTAGACGCCGTCGCTGGTCCGCTGCATCACGGAGGGATCGTGGGCCCAGCAGTCGCCGGAGCAGGATCCGGGGTTAGCATAGCCGGCGACCGAGCCGACGAGGGCTGTGGCCGCGGCCACGAGGCCGGCGAGGCGGTTGAAGAACATGGCTCGCACGAAAGCAGGAAGGAACTGCTCTTTCTTCGCTGCTTATATGTTCTGCTATGGGCGGTCACGCTGCAGGTGACAAGTTCTCGTGAGGTTTCGGATACACTACAGCACAGAGTCAGGAAACAGCAGTGTCGATCAGGAACACGAGGGGTAGTCTATTTAAGCAAACTACATGTCATCTCAACTTTCCATCGGGGGTCGAATTGAAAGTCGGGATCAGGTACCGTTTCAAGCATGGGGACCCAATACCGCAGAAACCGACACCGTCAGTGGTGGAAAGATGGAATCATCATCCCCATTGAACTTTGTTTCGAGGGCACTTCCCTCTCAGCTGATCCACAGCCGCGGCGACCGTCAGTACAGACCCGTATACTCGGCCCAGAGAAACAAAAGCCTCGGAAATGACGGTGGAGGCTGAGGCTGCTCGGCACTGCTTGCTTCTGATAGAGCCAATGCAGCCAGCCAGTGGCCATGCCGTGCCATGTCCTACTATTTCCATAGCGTGACCAACCCGTATGGATGCAATTGGTGGAACAGGACCGGGAAGCAGCCAGGGTCGTGCAGCATCGGAACATACCCCATAATTGCCGTATTGGGAAATACGTGGGGTGCAGATGGTTCCATGATACGATCTAAAGCAAGGGCACGTTGCCGTGCTTCTCCAAGGAAACGTCCCAATGCGGACTTGTGGTGGAAACATGCCCAATGCCGATCTTGGCGGTCTGGGGTGCATGACTTGGTGTCGGCCTCGGGCTCGTGACTTTTGGGTTCGATAGAGGCGCACCTATCAGAACCCCGATGCTGGTTTAGATTGCTGACATGGTGGAACAAATGGGTTTGGTATTGGAGCAAGAATGATGACAGACCAAGAAGCTTGTAATACAAGTGTAGTTCACCAGACTGGGGACACGGAATTGTCCTGGTTGATGCGCTCCAATCACCATCAAATCCAAGCGTTCTTGTCTTGCTGCCGTTGATGAAAAGACGTATTTTGTATTCCACATTGGCCACATCTTCATTGCTTATCATTGAAACGGAAACGAACCCGCCCATCGAGGCGGAATATTTGTCTATCACGTTTGCGCCTCTTGGAAACCAAAGAGCCCCAAACCAAGGAGCCCCAAACCACCATTTCCCAAACGCCATTGGTATGCAGGAAGAATTTGCTATTATATAAATCGAGTCAAGCGTTGCAGGCCCAAGGCTGCAGTGTAAGTGATGCCCTCTGTTTGCGGAACTCTCACTGAGCGGCAGTCTCCTCGTTCTTGCCCAACGTGATCGGGCCATCCAAGTCCTCATCTCCTTGCATCCTCCTGTGTGCTCGGTCCCGTGCCTCGTCGTCTTCATCGTCGCTCATCAACCCCTCAAGTTCGAATTCCTGAGCATCGCGAACGGGAACATGGCCATTCAATCTAGGGCCGAGCCGCCCGTTGGCAGTAGGCTTCGCAGGATCGACCGGAGTCGCGTTGCGATCATACAAAGAGATGAGCATCATGGTGAAGAGGAAGACCAGGAAAGCCAGCGAGTAGAGAATCAGAATATAAGAGACGTGGTCCATGGACGAGCCTGCAACGAGGGCCATTTGTTCTTCTGTGGCGCCCATGAAGAGGAAGCCAGAGGCATACAGAAGCTATGATTGTCAGTGAAAGACGGCAACATATTGACGAGGAGTTGCTTACGAAGGCTGGCACAAATTGGAAGCTGTTGGACTGGCGTCCATCCTCGGAAAGGCCATTCTTGTCCCGCAGGACGAAAGAGATTTCAATCAAGCGAGTCACGCCAACTCCCATCAGAGTCCAGCCAAACATCTTGTGAGTCGCGGCGCTGACCATCAGCTCCTGAGGGTGGGCGCTCATGCCCCAGCCGGTGATGAGGATCACGAAAGCCGGGACGAAGTTACGCTGAGGGCGACCGTCACGATCCTTGCTGAGCCAGATGCCAGCCAGACCTGCAGCCCACCAGATGACACCCATAGTAGTGTGCTGCCAGTCGTTCTTGACCCAGGCGGTACCCCACCGATGCTCGGTGAAGGTGTTGACCATACCCCATGCAGCAATGACAGCGCTGTCGTAGAACTCCTGCGAGCGGCCCGTTTTCTTGATCCAGACTTGGCCAACGAGCAAGATCAGGGTGAAAAAAATGCCATAGGCAATGAAAGCACCGCCCATGATGAAATGAGCCGCACACTGGCCAACGTGCTCGCCTTGGCAGAAACCAAGCGCAGTAATGCCTCCGAAGATCATTTGGGTCCAGATCAGGACGGGCATGGCCTTGCCGACAATGCCGTGGCCGAGCTTCACAACGCGACGAATCTTGCCGTTGATGCCCTTTTCGAGATGCAACCTCAAGTATATTCCCATGACGATCTGGCTGAAGAGCAGGAACATGAGCGGCGATGCGAATTTGGAGTGGACGTTGCTATGCAAGAATTCGCGGCCGCCGTGCATGTGGCCGAGTGCATAGCCCAATAATGCGAGGATCGTTCCGAGGACTTGGAGCGGTACGTGCCATCGATTCTTCACAATCTATCGATCGCGGTCCATGTCAGAATAATGTTTTCCTCTATATTGAAGCACCGAGGAAGGAGACCTACACCTAGAACCATGCCCACGGGGAAGATGATTCCCCATGCTAGCATTTGCACGAAAATGTGAATCCATAGTATCGTATCCTGCCAGCTTCGTCAGTGACATGTCCCTGTTCAACTCGAGCCAGAGCACGAGGCGATCGGCTGATTAAATCCCTCGTCGAATTGGGAGTTGCGATGGAGAAGACGTACGAGTGGCTCTGCAGAGATAGTCTCGCCCTCTGGGATTTCGGAGGAATCGTGATCGTGTCCGGAAGCCATGGGGATAGTCGCAGCCAGGAGCAATGCCGTGGACAGCTTGACAGAAGAAGGAAGCGAGCTGCTTAAGGCCGCCATGATTGCGCAGGTGCTTCTCGGTCGTACGATGGATAGCCAGACCCTGCCTTGATGCAGATGTGTGTGCCTCTGTCCGTGGGCAGTTCTGCTGGTGGTATCAGGTATTCGGGTCCGCGACCCCTGGAATGAATCGCTTCGATAGGTGTCGCAGCTCGGCGGGGCGACGTAGGACGCGACAGGTCAACGTGGCCAAGTGAATGAGTTCGGCTTGTTCGGCAGCGATAATGCAGGGATCTGTCGAAAAGTTGACTTCCTGTGCCTTGACGACCGCAATCAAGTCGATAGGGAATTGTATTCTCTGCTAGATCCGAGAGGAGATCCGGTCCGGAGTCGAAAATGGAAGAGAAAGGGTCAGAAAAAAAAAGTGAGGTGGCAGTCGACAATCAATCGCTGCTCCCGTTATAATGCGCTGACACTAGCGCTGCTGGAGGCCAAACTGGAGAAGCTCCAAGGACCATTTGATTTGCATTCGTGTTCAAGTACGTACCGTCCATGATTAGGAATGCCCTGATTGGCGCAGACGGGATAAATTGCGGGACTTGCATACTGCATTTCTCGAGCATCGCCCCCCGAGCTTGCCGTTGGAAGTTGCCAAAAGTGTGCTGCCAATAATGCCGCTGTGTGAGGCTGGTCCATATTGTTGCAGATGTTGAATTGATTTTCACTGTCTCGAATCATGAATTCGCATTGCTTTGTCCGCCGTCGGCAGAGTACTACGGAGTATGGTTCAGTCTGATACTGTTCATCGTAGACCGTCCTTTAATTTTCTGTAGCTTGATTGCGTCCTTGCATGACCTATTCCGAGTCATTGGTAAGAGATTCATTGTCGTGAGATTTGGAGCAAATATGAACGTGGCAGAAGAAAACGCGACGCCGTCTCAGGGGTCTCTTCAAGGCGCCTCTCGCCGTAGGTACTGCGTAGATCTTTTCAAGGAGAAGCCGTTCATCCAGATTCCACGCTAGAACGGGCAATGGATGACGCCGCCAGTGGGTACAGCAAGGGATGGAAATGGGGCTAACGGGTGCATCCATTCGGATTCAAGGAGTATACAATCAAGAGAGTGTGGCGATGATCTTTGACATCTTATAAATTATAAACACAATCTATAGCAATGGTGACAATTCTCTGCGAACACATTTTCTATTTTATAATGTCGATCCAAGGCTATCAAAGAGCTTTACTGTCGTCCCGAAAATGTCTCTTGTCGGTTTCCTGCATCATGCTGTACTCGTCGAGATCCCTGCGAACGATAAGCACCGTCGGCTGAATACGCACAACGCGCAACAAGGTCTTTCTAGAAAAATCAGCTATTTAGTAGCCGAGTCTAGAGAAACATTTGATTATTCAATCAATAACATTACAAGTCCAGGCAAGCAGATAACATAGTATTAATGTGAGAGGTATTTCTACCATGATACTGTACTGTAATCATGTAACCTAACCTAGTGCATGCCATACTCCGTGAAGATGTAGAGAATCGGTAGGAGAGCTCAGAGAGCCAATCAGAGCCAAAGTTCCAACCTACGTTTTCGGGAACAGTGAGCACTAACCTAGATCATGCAGTGACCCTGGGATAAACAGCTGGTGCACGCCAGGGTAGCATACCAAGTTTCTTATTTATAGAGCTGCTGTCATCCCCCGCCTCGAACTTGACCTGATTCCTGTCTGTATTGCGCCTTCCGTCGTTCGCGAGTTGGGAATCACAACAGAATTTAGGGAAGTCACCTACGTCTGGTGTCGCGCACACACAAATTCGTGCCTTCCCTGTGTCACTGTGTTCGCAGCGGAATGGTCTGGGGATCAAATAGCTCGTAGTCCCGCCATTGAATTGATTTTTGCCGCCTGTTTTCGCATCGTCCTGTGAACGCCGATAAAATGGCGGCGCCAGTTGCAGACTTTCTCGCCGAGGCAACGCGCCTCTACGAGTGCATCCTGCATTCTTACACTGAAGACATCAGCCTTGAAAATGCAGACAAGTCTGCTGCGAGCTTCGTTCGAGCCTTTACCAGCTTGACGGGCCGTCTGACTCGACCCAGTCAGTCCAATGTGATCGAGCTGGGAGACCCAGGTAATATGGAGCAATGTACACAGCAGGCTTGTTGGAAGATATCTCAGGATATCACGCTTCGCCTCAAGAGAGTCCAGACAGAAGAGGACCGGGAAGACGACTACATGGATCCCATCTCATACGGTCTGGCTTGGACTGCCAAGGACGTCGAGGTTCTAGGAAACCGACTTCTAGAGCTTGCTTCACAGTGGAAACAGATACGCTCGGAAGACGACTATGTATTACCGATATGCCACCTTCACCAAATATTTGTTGACAACCTTCTCAAACAGGATCAACCGGCTTTTGCAAAAGCTATTTAGCCTTCGACCGCTGCCTGACGACGCGAGGCCCCAGGGCGACCCGTTATCCGCAGACACAGAGACAATGACATTGTCCGCATCGTCCACCCCTGCATCTGTTGTCGCCGACTTCATTCTCGAGAGTCTCAGCTTCAAATCAATGAAGAATCGCGAAGAAGAGGTGGCTGAGGCTCACCGGAACACCTTCGACTGGATATTCAAGTATTCGTTTGGCGATGCGAGTGCCAGCGAGCTCGGCGATCAGTTCAGCAGGTGGCTGCAAACTGGCGAACTTGGTAACATATATTGGAGTAAGCCATTCCCAACTCTCGCCACCTATCAATGATCACACGCTGACTTTGACGCCAGTCACTGGAAAGCCGGGTAGCGGCAAGTCGACAATCATGCGTTATATTTCCGAGCACAAGACGACTGCCAAGATGCTCCGCTCGTGGGCAGGCGATGCTCAGCTTACCAAAGCCAACTTTTACTTCTGGACGAGCGGCTCCGAGGAGCAAAGGTCTCAAACCGGCCTTCTGCGTTACCTCCTCCATCAGCTGCTCGCTTCCAATGATGATCTAATGCCAAAGGTATTCCCCGATCTGTGGAAGAAACTGTCCGCGATGACTACCCGAGAGCGCATTCGATTCTCACAAGAGTGGACCGTCAAAGACCTCATGGATGGATTCTATAGATTTCTAAGCCATGCTTTGAAATCAACCAAGATATGCCTCTTTGTTGATGGGCTAGATGAATTCCACGGCGACCACCAGGAAATCATCCGTTTCTTCAAGAAGATTGCTGAAGATGGAGACAGAAACAGAGTCAAGTTATGCCTGTCCTCTCGACCTTGGCCCGTTTTCGAAGAAGCATTTGAATATGCTGTACCGAATCTCAAGTTGCAGGAACTTACCTTCAACGATATGGCAACGTATGTTGGAGATCATCTCAGCCAAAACCCAAAGATAAAGGAACTCATCAACGAAAATCGTTCATTGGTCTCGGACGTCGTTGAGCGGGCGGAGGGCGTTTTTCTATGGGTCCGACTCGTTGTGAGAAAGATCCTGGAAATCCATGGAAACGATCCAGACCTTCCCCAAATCAGCGGATTTCTTCTCAGCCTACCATCCGATCTCGACGACTTATTTGGCAAGCTTCTATTTCATGATCAGACCAAGACTCAGGTAGCAGAGTCATCAAAACTATTTCAGTTGGTGCATGCGAGAGAGATGGTCGCTGCTTTCGTCAAAGATGAATCTTCAAATTCTCTCACCGTCTGGGAGATATCATTTGCTCTGGACCCAGCGCTTCTGGAGATCAATGACCAAGATCAATTCCGAGAAGCAACGGATGACGAGATCCTCGACCAGTGGAAAAGAACTTTCGAAAGGATCAACTTCAGCTCGACTGGACTTCTTGAAATCTACCTAGAACGCACACGAGGTAACCTTTTCAAGTCATCACATTCTGGAGGAAGTGACAGCTTTGGGACACGGGCTCGAAGCCTCGCCAAAAGCAGAGTCACTTATCTGCACCGCACAGTTCGAGACTACCTCATTGCCAAGCCAGGTGTCTGGAAAAACCTATTGGTTTATTCTCCTGTCAGCTTTGACCCACACCAGCGACTCATTCAGTCACACTGTCAGCGCATGAAGCATTCCATCGAGCCTATCGAGCATCATCGTCGCCTCGATGAATGGTACCCAGAAATCGCCTTGTCCTTGTCTCACGCAAGATACATGTCCTATGCGGGTCGGGCTAAACAGCTTGACACTGTAAATCAACTCGAGCGCGGTATCTCGTGGTATTGGCAGGCCAAGCCAGACGACGAGTACGATCATTGGGCAAGATGCTGTTTCGGCACATACGAGCTACGGAGAGGCAACCAATTGATCATGCACCAACCATTCCTAGCCCTGTGCACCAAATTCGGCTTGAAAGAGTATGTCCTTGCCACCCTTGATCACCTTGCCGAAACAAAAAGCTCTGCGAAGGCGAAGAAGGATAAGAGTACCGAAGATCGCGTCGAGGAAGAAACTCCACTTCTGACATATGCCTTGGAATTCATGACATCGCGTCGGAAGACAATCATGCCTCTATCGTCACCATCATTCGTTGAGTCGTTGCTCAAGAGTCGACATCGTCGCCATCCGGTACTCGGGAGACTCATTGGCACTGCAAATATGGAGTTCGACTCTCCTCTGAGCAAAGAAAGAAATGTCACTCCTTGGATTGTGACTCTGACCCAACTTCGCGATGCAAAACGTAGAGGATTCATTGAACCGTTCGATGTCACCACAGACGGAACGTCTAGATGGACCGCGATTGTTAGGATGCTGATTGAGGATGGAGGAGCGGACAAGAAAGCATTCTTAAAGTATAACGGCTTTGATCCGGCGTGTTATGCCAATGATGTTCTCTGCGGGCGCGAGCAGCTGGGATCTGTAGACGACTGGTGGATCCAGCAATTGGGACAATTACTCGATTGATGCGCATCCAGCGTCATTGGTTCTGGCGCCCAAAGATTAAGAACAAGTATTTTGAACGATTGAAATTATGTCAATATGCGAGAAGCCCTCAGCTGTAGTTTGCGTGATCCGATGGCAAAGATACTGGCTCACCGGCCCACTGTTCCGATGCTGCATGAATTCCCTGACTGCCAAACTTTGCGCTGCGCCTGGAAAGCTTCCAGATTTTCAGGATTCGACACAGCCTCGTCGCTGAAAGGGTAAGGCGCTGGGATCTGCAATCCCTTATTGGTTTGTCATTTTGTGGCGCTTAAATATCACCAGACCGGTGCATACCAACTTTCTGTCACCGAAATGGTGCAGTTCCGAGTACCACGCCACGGCCGAACCAACAGGTAGATGAACATGCGACATTTCTGGTCAAGTTTTCCAGGGATGGCTGCAACGTTCATAAAATATAATGCTTCGAGCCCTTGCGTTAAATCTCCTTTGCGATAGCTCTCTTTTGCCGCCATGCATTATTCCGGTTGGTTGGTGTAAACGCATGCTTATACCTACATACCAGTGACCACCTACCTAGGTACAGCCTGCTAAAAAACTTGGCCTGCACGTGCATATGCTGCCGGAATGATTTGATCCAACGTACATCATGCGGTGGTAATGTGACTTTTTATTCATGCTGATTCAAAATAATCAACTATATTATGTTCAACCGGGGACAGCTTAGGGCCGAAATATTGACACCGAACTGCCCAACCTAGGTAGGTACCTAGGTAGGCACATATGTGATATTTAAACAACTACAAACTAAGTATATTCGCGTAACGTAGCAAGGGAAATGTGATATAAGCAATTGGTAATACTTCGGCGGCTATGAACTTCTAATTAAAAAAGCACATGTCAAGTTCACAGCACTTAAGCGGCCCCATCGGAGCTTCGGCCAACTTTTCGGAGTTGGAATGCTCATGAGCACCGGATCGCTTCCCTGGAAAAGCCTGGAAGTTGCAACTCGGTTCTGGATTCGTACTGGGGGCAGTATATTGCTTTTCCTTCTTATATATCTAATAGTGTAATGGCGTTGGCTCGAATGACTTTCAGTCTTGTTCATTGTATGAGCGCGAAGTTATTCTTTCCATTACAAGATGAAATCTTCCGAACTCCAGTCTTACACGAAGCTACAGCTACAGCGCTTGCTGTCGGCTCTCGGATATCACACATTCACTTTATGGCTCTTCACGGTGAACGACTTTAAGACTATGATCATTCCAAGTACATTATTTGCCTTTTTCACTTGTGAGCAAATGCAAACCAGCAAAGCATGTTCCTGCATCGTCTTCCGACGGTACTGCTTTGGACTTGGATCAACCTTTTGGCCTTTACCGTCAACAACCAGCGAAGTCCGTCTGCAGTTACTGAAGACAGACTGAACAAACCTTGGCGGCCTATACCTTCAGGGCGTCTTTCGACGGATCAAGCCCGCACTGTCGGCATTTTCGCTCGCCTATACTCGCTCAAGCCTCGAGTCTACTTGTCGGCGGAGGACTTATCCAAAGCGTCTTCTTGTCCTTTTTCGGCTACATTTACAACGACCTGGGCGGCGGCGATCGCGGCTTTCTGATTCGCAATGCTCTCAATGCCATTGGCTTCACGAGTTTTGCATCCGGCGCACTGGAAGTTGCCGCCGGTGGCAAGTCCGTTCTAGCCGCGACGAACACGATGATCTGGTTGGGGCTTATAGCATTAGTGGTCGCGACGACAGTACACCCACAAGACATGTACGACCAGGAGGGAGATGCCGTCGTTGGGCGGCATACAGTGCCTTTGGTCATTGGTGATAGGCCCGCTAGATGGTCCGTTGCCCTTGCTGTCTTGTTCTGGTGTGCTGTTTGCCCTTTCTGCTGGGGGGCAAGTGTTTTTGGCTACCTTGCCCTGTTTTCTCTCGGATTGACAGTGGCATGGCGGACATTGGGAAAAACGACCGTGCAACAAGATCGAACTACGTTTCGTGTTTACAACGCATGGCTAGTGAGCATTTACGCTCTTCCGTTCATGGCAAATATCAACGTTTCTGGTTAAGGCGGTGTTCTGAGGAACTTTCCTGATTTTATGTTTTTGGAGCGAGTAGAAGTCTTGAAATACAAGGAGTGGAGCAATTTCTGGGCTGTGTATACGACTGTCGAGTGTAATGTGGTGGAGTGTTGCCGATATCTACTTTGGAACCTAGGTTAGGTAGTTTACACCCCATAATATACATGGGGTCACAAATTATCCAGATAGCATTTGGTCATTGATTGAAAGTCTACCTAGGTAGTGATCCGACGCTATTCGCACTTGGGCTCGAGCTTTGGCACCTCTAGATTCCTGACACATGAGAAGAAGGAGAAAAAACGAAGAGGTGGACTATCCCTCAAAGTGTTAGCCCGCATGTGTTGGCGAATGCCCCTATTCTGTAGAATTTCCGAACTCGATCAAACTATTTTCTGGGTGGCTCATGTTAACCGCCAAGCTCGGAGTGCTTAGGGACACTAGGGGACGACTACGTGCCGGCGCTTCTGTCTATTTCCGGCCAGTTCGGACCTTGATCATATTTCGAACCTTTGGGCAAACGCGGCCCCGGGCTACCTGGCCAGTTGATGTGAATAGTCTCGACGTATGTATTACGGGCCTTTTGCGCGATGCTACCTTATTCTATGTATATGCCTCAATTGGGCGTCTAAAGACGCCCGTTATGTGAGAGGTTGTGGTATGTTCACATGGATAATCGGGGCATCTGCCGCCCCCACAGCGAATATTGTCGCCTAGGTTATCACTTTGCATGAGCCCCTGCGCCTTTGACTGCCAGTCAATGCAAAGCAGGAATTCATCACCAACAATAATACGCAGTCACTTCACCCACAACATTACTGTATCCTGGCCTATACACAATCCACTCAAGTGTGCACGTGCAGCGCGCATATAGCAAAGCTGGGAAGCAGGCTTCATTAACTACTTAAAGGCATCAATTCCTGTTGGAAGGACTTCATTTCAACCCCATCCATCATTCTTCACACAACCAAAACTACAGAATTCATCACAAGGTCACTTCCAATAGCCTCCCAGCACATCAAAAGAAAAAGCAAAGTCTACCAGCTATCACAATGACTTACAGCATTCTCATCTTCGCTTTCCGCAAGATTGGCACCACGCCAGAGCAGTTCCGAGCGCATTACGAAGACTCTCATGTTCCTCTCGTCAAGGAGATTGCTGGTGAACACTTCCCACTATCTCACACCCGTCGCTATGTGCACCGCACGGCCGGCAAGGCCGAGGGCACCGAGCGCAACGCCGACTACCCCGCCACCGTCCTCTTTGGCAGCCAGGCCGAGTTCGATTACGACGCGTTTGCAGAGCTGACATTTGCCGATGTCACTGCATTTCAGACCTTCTTCGGTATCACTCAGAAACCCGAGAATCAGGAGCGGATACAGGCAGATGAGGCAAAGTTCCTTGATAGCTCCAGGATGACCGTGGTCGTTCTTGGGGAGACAATCGTCACCACCAAATAGAGTTGAGATGCCTCGTGCATTTCTAGGTTAGGGGGGAATATAGGACGTTGGATTTGTACTCGACTCAAGGGGCATGGAGACCTTCGCACTACCATGGAGTTTTAGGGTCTGTAGGGACACTTGGTTCAGAAACGAGGTACGAATACCAAGTTGTTGGACATGTTATACTTGTCTATCTTTTGCATGCTTGTCGTTCAAAGTTTAGCCGGATCCAAATCTGTATGCGATCCCCTCACCCTAGGCAGCTTTAACACCCGGCCAAGGGGTGTGAACGTGTGTTTAGTTGGCACTTGGCTCCCTGGCGCGTAGTGGTGCCGCGTACCCCGTACATAATATTTCACAGCCGGTACTTACCTGTAGGGGAATGCCTCTTGATGATACTCATGTATGAGCACAGGGGTCTTAATCTCAACAATGTAGCGAAATACTGATTTCGTCATCTTGTGTGCTTCTGTTCTCTCTATCAATTGCCCAAGTTCTGACAACTCGTTTTACTGCGGGAGCCCTGAGTTTTTGGGGTAGGCGAGTCACTAACCTAAGGTTAGCCCAGATGGTCCAGCACCGCTTCTTGCTACTATACGTCGCTTGGCGCCTCGAATACCCTATCGCAGCTCAGTCTTGCTGCCCCTGTTGTCGCTCATGAGATCAATTCGAAATTCGATTGATGCTGTGCTCACAAGACTTGAGTAGTTATAAACTCATGTGCCAGAGAAGTAGTATAATTTCATCCCATTCCGTGAGTATCTGGTATCCGCATGATTGATGCACAACTTTCAAAAACAGTGCTAACAACCAGCCAGGCTACAGTGGCCGCGGTTGCCTAATCCTACTGGGACTAAATTAGTGCCAAGCGATATGATAAAACGGCCGACCGACCTCCTTTATCTCGGTTTCATTGTTCCAAGATATCTTCAAGTGTCAATCTCTACTTCTCATAACCACAAGATGGGATACTCCGAGATCGCCTGCCAGATTTGTGGCATGAGCTTCAATGTCGGCCGGCTTCGAAAAACGACGGAGCCGCGATCTGCCGGATGGGACTCTGCAGGGTACGGCGGGAGCTGGTTCAACCGCCGATATTCAGACTCGTCCCTGTTCTGTCCGGAGGCGGTCGAGTGCATGGTGGTCCGCCGCCAGCGCTGCGGCCAATACGAAGAGAAGCCGGAAGACGCCATAGCCGACGATGAAGGCGAGGATGAGGATGAGGACTATACGGCCCAGTCGCTGGAGGAGACTGATCCATATGAGTACGACTCGCAACACGAGAGCGAACCAGAGACCAACATGGAGAACGAGCACGAGAATGACGATGCCATGTCATGCTCGTCGGACGCCTCTGAAACGTACCGCGCCTTCGTCCAGAGCTTGGCTCCCGCCGCACCTTCCGAGAAATTGATCCCGGAGCACGAAGCGCCAGAGGATGACGGCTTTGAATACGAGCACCTTGCCGGCGGGCTCGACTGCAAATGGCTCGAGAATAGCGTTTGCGGGGGCGCTTTCAACGGACATGCTATTTTCGCCGAGGAGATGCGCGGATGCAGCACTCTTCAATGCCTCGTTCCCAAGGGCCATGGCTGGGAATCCGAAGACGGTGATGAGGAATTCGAAAAGTCCGGCAAGTTCTTCCTCAGCGGTCTCAGCGATCACTCTCCAAGTCGGGATATGTCTTGGCCACAAATGTACCCCCCTCGGCATGACTGTAGTGAGACAAAGGCCGACAACACTTTTTACGTCGAGGAGTGGTCCGAAGAGTATGCAATGCCATTTCATCCGACATGCCTCGAGGTGTTCAAGCGCGCATCCGTTCGGC
>JACVEI010000680.1:0-10740 GCA_018115615.1 Pestalotiopsis sp. DP-2020a | reverse complement strand
TGCACCCTTGCAGCCCAGAGACAATGCAGAAAGATGGAGACACGGCCACGAAGCCGGTCCTAAAGATAAAGACAGCTGGGAACAGAACCAACAGCTGGAGGTCACGTGATCAGTTGGATTATTAGGTCTTGGCATCGATCGAAGGATCTTGGCAATAATCTATGGATTATTGCGTCTTAACAATAATCCAGCATTCTAAGGTATAGGATCACTAACTAACGTAAATAATCCAAGCAAACATTAGTAAGGGATAAATAAATATATAACGGATAGGTTTCCTATACTATATAGACAATTATTACTTTAGTAATTAATTTAAGCATTTATTTTACCTATAAATAAAATATTTAATACGCTTTAACGATTATATTTATAAATTAGTTCTTCCAGTTATTTATTATTTAGTACCCACTTGTTTAGCATATTTGTTAGCATAAACCCCAGCACTTTTTATACTTCGGTTTATCTTTAGTATAATCGTTATATTTTGATTACTTTTGTTTAGGTACGTTACTAAGTCACTATTAAGCAATATCTTTATAAAAAGATATTATATCTCGCAACGGAAGCGTCGTCGACAACCTAACCGGAGGAGCAGACGTCCTCGCAATCGTCCGCTTTCTCCAAAAGCAAATAAAGACTTATACCATTAAAACCAACAACTCCAAGCTATTTATATTAAAATCAAAAAAGATAATAAACAGCTTACGGAGCAAATTACTGTTATTCCTAGCCCGGGAACAAGCACCGGTAACAACGGATATAAAATCCCGCCTTTAGCTTATTATAACGGAAAAAAAAAAAGCGTTTAAGCTTTTTTTACCCAGGCCAAAACCTATTTTAGGTTTTACCGCAAATTTATTAACACTAAAAAAAATAAAATCCTCGGTATTACAGGATTCCTTAAAAAGACAGCCCTCGAATAATTCGAACCAACTATAAGGAACTATTTCGACAACCCTAAGGACGAAAACCAGAACGATAATACCAAAAAAATACTTAGACGCTATTCCGAGTTTAAACGATAACTTAAGGCTACCTTTGGCAATCCCGACGAAGTCTGTTCGGTTAAACGAAAACTTATATAACTACGACAAAAAGGATTAGCCGCCAAATATACCGCAAAATTCAAATAAATCGTATTATGCACTAAATAAACCGACTACGACACGATAATAATACTGTTTTATATAAAACTACGAAACGATATTAAAGACGAAATATCCCGAAAGGATCGTCTAAACGACTTTTATAAATATATAAAACAAGTTGTTAAAATCGACAACCGCCTATACGAAAAAAGACTAGAAAAAGGAAAATCTAATATCCGACACTAACCTAATATCAGCAAAACACGATATAAAACACCTAAACGTAACTAAAAATAAAAATATAAGACTTCCTTCGGAGTATATAACGGACTAATAGACTTAGACGCTATTTAACAACGAATACAAAAAGACAAATTATTTATTAAGTGTTATAACTGCGATCGAATAAGATACTACGCCAACGAGTGTCGCTAACCCAAAAAGGCATTTAAGCCTATACTAAAAGGCAAAAAACAGTTTAACGCCACTTAACGGGAGGAAATATTATATATATCGCTTTTTTAGACTATATATTTTAACGATGGTTGTTAAACGCATAGGTTTAGCAAAAACGATAATAAATGGTATCCTAAAGCACTACGTACCCTAGCAGCCACTAAACTAGGACGAACAATACGCTTCGGAACGGAAGGACAACTCGTGGATAGCGACGACAACACTTTGTCCGACGCCTTAAAAAACGAAGCATATTACCAGACCAAATAGGCTAAGTACCAGACCTAATAAGAAGGATTAGTCGACGACACCAACAAGGGGTCGGAAGACTACCCTAGTGACGAGGAAGACCAAAGCCAAACCACGGCTCAAACAGTATAAATCCTTAAAAAACAACTTAAAGCTACGGATCGGGAAAATATCCCTATCGCCTCCGAAGGATAGGACAGCGCCCTCGACAACGGAACCACGGTTATCGTAGCAGAATTTTATAAAATTACCACAGACCTTAGCTAGATCCTTTAAGGAGCCACGAAGGTTAAGGCAGAACGCCGAACACCAGGAGCCATTTTCGGAGATACGCCACAACTTAGTAGCTAATCAAAACTATACGACTAAATATCTTGGATAAACTGCATCGACCCTAGATACTTAGGACATCTCGATAAAAAGCTTAAAATAAAGCTTTTCCTACTTTGTATAAGATATTTCCCTATTAACCGGATTTACCGCGCGGCAAAACTAGGAAAAATAATAATAAAACACCGTGACCCTCGAGGTTACGTCGTCCTTTTTATACAACCTTAGAACTAGATTTAATGCGTAAGGAACAGACAAGAATAGTCGGAATACATACAAGACTTATGCCAGAAACACGCCTACGAAAAGGCTAAGGCATAGCGATTTATAAAAGAACATAAGGACGCCGGACGAATTATCGCCAAGGAAACCAGAAAACCAACGGCCGAAGTCACTATAAACGAAGGTATTAAAGAACCAACCCCTAAGACACAGGAGGATAAAGACAGCGACACAGGCGACGCACACTACCGCCAGAAAAAAAACGAGACTCGCGATCAGAGAGACTAGCGAATACTTACGGACGCCGAGACAAGGCGTGCCAACCGACGAATCAACAAAAACTCGGGAAACGAGTTGGACCACTTCTAAAGAGACAGGAGCGGTCCCAGACAAAGTCCATCTGCGCTACCGGGAGCGATAGTACGATAACCAACCATTTTACGATATAGGTGCAAATCAACGGATACGATATACGAGCCCTAGTAAATATAAAAGCCCAAGGAAATTTTATCTTACTAAAAATCGTTAATAAGCTCCAAATACCATAAAAGCAAAAAAAAACGCCTTACGCACTTAACACCGTCGATAAAAAGCCTATTTTATACGAGAATAAAATAGTGAATATAAAGACTACGTATATTCAAATTTACGTCCAAAACCACCTTAAATACTTTACGTGCGATATCACGGATATTACGGACTACGATTTAGTCTTAGGGATACCCTGGTTACGGGTAAATAATCCCAAAGTAAGCTGGAATACAGGCTAATTCTAATAAGACATACCAGGAAGCGAATTAACCTTTAACAGGTACTAAAAAAACCAGCCTTTACGTAACTACGAGACACTTAGACTATACGTTATAACCAAATATATCAAGCCGAATACCACAAAAACAATTCCCGAAAAATACCAAAAGTTTAGCGACCTGTTTAGTAAAGTACTAAAAACAGGATTACCGAAGCACACACGATTCGACTATAAGATACCTCTCTAGGAAGGAAAAAAACCATATTTTATACCGATATACCCAATAAGACCTTAGCACGAAAAAGCACTAAAAACCTATATTACAAAAAAAAAAAAAAGGATAAATCAAAAAATCTATATCGCCAGCAGGCTACCCTATATTTTTTGTACCCAAAAAAAATAAAGACGGAACACCGAAATAAAAACCTTATATTAACTACCGCAAGCTTAACGATATTACAATCAAAAACAGATACCCTTTACCTTTAATCAAAAACTTACGAAACAAATTACACAGAACTTAATAGTTTACTGCCCTAAACTTGCCTAACGCGTACGGCCTAATTAAAATCAAAAAAGGAAAAAAATAAAAAACAGCTTTTAGGACGAAATACGGACATTTCGAATACCTAGTTATGCCTTTTAGATTAACTAACGCACCAGCAAGCTTTTAAAATATAATCAACACCGTTTTACAAGAGTTCTTCGATAAATTTATAATAATATACCTCGATAATATATTTATTTACTCCAAAAACCTCGACGAATATAAGCAATATATTGCTGCTATATTACGGAAGCTATAAAAAGCAAACCTTTTTATAAACCCTAAAAAAAGCGAATTCCACCAAAAAAAAATCACCTTCGTAAAATACGTCGTATCCCCCGGAGAAATCAAAATAAAAAATTCCAAAATCTTAGTAATTAGGGATTAGCCTACCCCGAAAACGGTTACAAAAATCAAAGCCTTTTTAGGACTCGTAAACTTTTACCGGATATTTATCGGAGGACTCGGAGGTATCGCAGCACCCCTAACGCACCTAACGAAAAAAGATATACCATTCGACTAGACCAGCAAAAAGCAAAACGCCTTTAACGAGGTCAAAAAACGGATCACAAACGAGCCAGTTATAAAAATAGCCGACCTAAATAAGGAATATAAAATTAAAGCTAACGCCTTAAACTTCGCTATAAGCGGACAAATTAGCCAACGAAACGACGATAAAAAGCTACACCCGATAATATTTTATTCCAAAAAGCTTACTAAAAAACAACTTAACTATTAAATCTACGATAAAAAACTTTTCGCAATTATCGAAATATTTCGAAAATAAAAATACTACCTAAGCGGAACTAACTACCAAATTAAAGTCTATACCGATCACAAAAATCTCGCATCGTTTACGACAAGCAAAAAACTTAATAAACGACAGATACGATAGTCAGAATTCTTGGCAGACTATAATTTTAAAATTATTTACCGCAAAGGACCAAAGAACGGCAGAGCCGATGCTTTTAGCCGAAAACCAGACCACTATTAAAAAGCACCCAAAGAAATACACACTATTTTTGCTAGTAATTAGGAAGGAAACCTAATACCCACCATAAATCTCTACGCTACCAGTATAGTAACTAACGAGAATAGTTAGTTAAGCAAAATTATAAAAAAAACGGTACATTGCCGATATACTAAGGGAAGATTATAATCCCAAAATAGATTAAAAACGAGCTTATCCGAGAAATATACTCCGTACCGACTAATAGACACTAAAAAGTATTTAAAACCACTAAACGGATATAACAGTATTTCGATTACCCAAAATTACGCCATTACGTTAGCGAAATTATTAAATAATACGATTTGTGTAATAAGGCAAAATTAGCACGATATAAGCTATATAGAGAACTATAGCCAATACTACCTCTAAACAAAGTATAAAAGTTTATCGCCTTAGACTTTATCGTAAAGCTACTATTATCGAAGGAACCTTTAATTAGGACCTTTTACGATAATATTCTAGTATTTACCGAGCGACTTACGAAGTACGCCTACTTTTTGTTTTATAAAAAAGCAAATAACACGGAAAAATTAGCTTATACGTTCCTACGAACTATAATATACCAGCACGGCCTACCAGACGAAATTATCTTAAACAAAGATAAGCTATTTATATCAAAATTCTAGAAGTCATTTATAGTATAATTAGGAGTAAATTATAAGCTTTCGACAGCTTATTACCTATAAATAAACGGATAAACGGAGCGAGCTAATTAAATACTCGAGGAGTACCTACGCTATTACGTTAATTACGAACAAAATAATTAGGTTATATTATTATTTATAGCGTAATTCGCCTATAATAATACTATATAAAAACCCATAAAAATATTACCGTTTTACGCCAATTACGGCTACGAACCAAATATAGCCAAAAAACTTATCGCAGGAAAGGAACTAGCGGAATACGCTATCCAGCATATCGATAACCTAAAAAAACTCCAGAAAAACCTCCAAAAAAACTTTATTACCTTTTAAACACGCACAAAAAAATATATAAACAAAAATAAGGTTAAAAAACCAACTTTTACAAAGGGAAACAAAGTTTATTTATTACGCAAAAATATTAAAACAAAACGACCAAGCGACAAATTAGATTTTAAAAAACTTAGATTATTTAAAATTAACAAACAAATTTCAAAAATTAATTACCGCTTATAGCTACTTAAGACTATAAGAAGAAAGCACCCAACGTTTTATATTTCTTTATTCGAACCAGCACCTAAAAACGCGATTATCGACTAAACGCTAAAAATCGAGGAAAATCAGCCAGAATACAACGTTAAAAAAATCATCGACTATAAAAAGGTCGGACGAAAACACTAATTCCTCGTTAAATAAAAAGGTTACCTACCTAAAAATAATATATAAAAACTTAAGAAATATATTAAAGACTATGCCGCTTTCGACCAGTACCTCCGGTCTTTACCAACGGATTAGCGGAGCCAGATCCGTCCAGCAGGCCAAACTCGTTTAAAAAAAAAGGAAACAACGGGACGTCCGGATAAGTCTTATCCCAATCAAAGCTAAAGTTATTAAACAAAACAGGAATAATAAAAAGCGACGGTTTAGCAGCAGCTTTCCGACGGGCCTTTTTTTTTGCTTCCTCGCGCTCGACTCGTTTTAACTCCTTTACGTTGTCGATACCCCGCGCGACGGCACGCACTATTTTTTCGTATTATTTTTTTTTATTCGCACGAAAACGTTAGATTTTCGTATTTATACAACGACGCTCCTCCTTTACCTTTTCTAGTTTAGCCTTTAGCTTCGTATATTATATCGCGATATAACGCAATTGCTAAAAGGTAAAAAAGCTCGCGTTATAGCGCGATAAGTTATTTTTTATATATTTAATATAACGAGACGAGGAATTACCTCTAACACAAACGGACCTAGACTTTTCGCAGGCCGAACATTTTTATAGTATTTTGACAGGATTATTTAGTATTAATTCCAAAAGCGCGTTACGCTATATAGTCTTTTCGTATAGCCTTTTTTTTTTGGTTTGCCGATAGCCTTCGGAGCAATATTAAATNAAAAAGAAAAGGCTCGTACGAACGGTGTAAAGTTGGTATAAAAAGGGTTTCGTTCCCTAGAGGAAATAAAAGAGTAAAAGCGCGCGGAGGCAAAGGCGGATATTTTAGTTTAACCCGTACTAAACTTCGATATTTTCGATTAGTTTTTTATCGGGTTCGAAAATGGTTTTGTAGATTTTGGTTTGTTTGTTGGTTTTGGAGGTACTGCTAAAGAGCAATATGTTACGAACATGCACCCTTGCAGCCCAGAGACAATGCAGAAAGATGGAGACACGGCCACGAAGCCGGTCCTAAAGACAAAGACAGCTAGGAACAAAACCAATAGCTGGAGGTCACGTAATTAGTTGGATTATTAGGTCTTAGCATCGATCGAAGGATCTTGGCAATAATCCATAAATTATTACGTTTTAACAATAATCCAGCATTCCAAGGTATAGGATCACCAACCAACGTAAATAATCCAAGCAAACATTAGTAAGGGATAAATAGATATATAACGGATAGGTTTCCTATACTATATAAACAGTCATTACCTTAGTAATCAATCTAAGCATCTATCTTACCCATAGGTAAAGCATTTAATACGCTTTAACGACTACACTTGTAAATCAGTTCTTCCAGTTATCTATTATTTAGTACCCATTTGTTTAGCATATCTGTTAGCATAAACCCCAGCACCTTTTATACTTCGGTTTATCCTTAGTATAGTCGTTACATAATATAGTTTTTAATATGTTTCCTAGGTTTTTATATGTTGTTTTTAGGTAGGTAACCTTTTTATTTTACGAGGAACTAGTATCCTCGTCCGATTTTTTTGTAGACGATAATTTTTTAACGTTGTATTTTGCCTGATTTTCTTCGATTTTTAGCGTTTGGTCGATAATCGCGTTTTTAGGTGCTAATTCGAGTAAAAGAATATGGAACGTTAGGTGTTTTTTTTATAATTTTGGGTAGCTATAAACGGTAGTTAATTTTCGAAATTTGTTTATTAACTTTAAATAGTCCGAGTTTTTTAAAATTTAATTGGTCGTTTAGTCGCTTTATTTTAATATTTTTGCGTAATAGGTAAACTTTATTTTTTTTCGCAAAAGTTGGGGTTTTAACCTTATTTTTGTTTGCGTATTTTTTCGTACGTGCTTAAAAAATAATAAAGTTTTTTTTAAAGGTTTTTTAAAAGTTTTTTTTAGGTTGTCGATATACTAAATAGCGTATTTTGCTAGTTTCTTTTCTGCGATAGGTTCCTTAGCCATATCTGGTTCGTATCCGTAGCTAACGTAAAATAATAATATTTTTATAGGTTTTTATACAATATTATTATAGGCGAACTGCGCTATAAGTAGCAATATAACCTAATTGTTTTGTTTATAATTAACGTAATAGCGTAGGTATTCCTCGAATATTTAGTTAGCTCGTTTTATTTGTCCGTTTATTTATAGGTAATAAGCTATCGAAAGCTTATAATTTACTCCTAGTTATATTATAAATAATTTCCCAAATTTTAATATAAATAGCTTGTTTTTATTTAAGACAATCTTATCTGGTAGGCCGTGCTAGCATGTTATAATTTGTAGGAACGTATAGGCTGATTTTTCCGTATTATTCGCTTTTTTATAGGGTAAAAAATAAGCGTATTTCGTAAATCGTTCGGTAAATACTAAAATGCTATCGTAAAAAGTCCCAGTCAAGGGTTCCTTCGATAACGGTAGCTTTACGATAAAGTCTAGGGCGATAAACTTTTATACTTTGTCTGGTGGTATTGGCTATAGTTCTCCGTAAGGCTTATGTTGTACTGATTTTGCCTTGTTATATAAGTCGTATTGCTTAATAATTCCGCTGACGTAGTAGCGTAGTTTTGGGCAGTCGAAATGCTGTTATATCCGTTTGGTGGTTTTAAATACTCCTTGGTGTTTATTGGTCGGTATAGAGTATATTTCTCGGATAAGCTCGTTTTTAATTTATTTTAGGATTATAATATTTTTTTAGTATATAGGCAATATACCGTTTTTTTATAATTTTGCTTAACTAATTATTTTCGTTGGTTATTATATTAATAGCGTAAAAATTTATGGTGGGTATTAGGTTTCCTTTCTGATTATTAGCAAAAATGGTGTGTATCTCCTTGGGTGCTTTTTGATAATAGTTTAGTCTTCGGCTAAAAGCATCAGCTTTGCCGTTTTTTAATCCTTTGCGGTAAATAATTTTAAAGTTATAATTTGCCAAAAATTCTGATTATCGTATTTGTCGTTTATTAAGTTTTTTGCTTATCGTAAACAATGCGAGGTTTTTGTGATCGGTATAGATTTTAATGTGGTAGTTAGTTCCGTTTAAATAATATTTTTATTTTCGAAATATTTCGATAATTGCGAAAAGTTTTTTGTCGTAAATTTAGTAATTAAATTGTTTTTTTAGTAAACTTTTTAAAATAAAATATTATCGGGTATAGCTTTTTATCGTCGTTTCGTTGGTTAATTTGCCCGTTTATAGCAAAATCTAAGGCGTTAGTCTCGATTTTGTATTTTTTTTAGGTCGGCTATTTTTATAATTGGGTCGTTTATAATCCGTTTTTGACTTTATTAAAAGCGTTTTGCTTTTTGCTGGTTTAATCGAATAGTATATCTTTTTATTAGGTGCGTTAGGGGTATTACGATAGCTCCGAGTTTTCCGATAAATATTCGGTAAAAATTTACGAGTCTTAAAAAAGCTCTAATTTTTGTAATTGTTNTGCTTTTTGCTGGTTTAATCGAATAGTATATCTTTTTATTAGGTGCGTTAGGGGTATTACGATACCTCCGAGTTTTCCGATAAATATTCGGTAAAAATTTACGAGTCTTAAAAAAGCTCTAACTTTTGTAATTGTTTTCGGGGTAGGCTAATCCCTAACTATTGAGATCTTAAAATCTTTTATTCTGATTTCTCCGGGGGATACGACGTATTTTACGACGGTGATTTTTTTTGGTAAAATTCGCTTTTTTAGGGTTTATAAAGAGGTTTGCTTTTTATAGCTTTTATAATATAACAGCAACGTGCTATTTATATTCGTCGAGGTTTTTAAAATAAATGAATATATCGTCGAAATATATTATTATAAATTTATCGAAAAACTCTCGTAAAACGGTATTAATTATATTTTAAAAGTTTATTAATACGTTAGTTAATCCAAAAAATATAACTAGGTATTCGAAGTGTCCGTATTTCGTCCTAAAAGCTATTTTTTATTTTTCTCCGTTTTTAATTTTAATTAGGCCGTACGTATTAGGCAAATTTAGGGTAATAAACTATTAAGCTCCGTGCAACTTGTTTTGTAAGTCTTTGATTAAAAGTAAAAAAATATCGGTTTTTGATCGTAATATCGTTAAGTTTGCGGTAGTTTATATAAGGTTTTTATTTCAGTGTTCCGTCCTTATTTCTTTTCGGTACAAAAAGTATAAGGTAGCCTGCTAGCGATGTGGATTCTCTGATTTATCCCTTTTTTATTATTTTTGTGATATAGGTTTTTAGTGCCTTTTCGTGCTGAGGTTTTACTGGGTATATCGGTATAAAATACGGTTTTTTTCCTAAAGAGGTATTTTATAGTTAAACCGTATATACTTCGGTAATCTTGTTTTTAGTACTTTACTAAATACGTCGCTGAATTTTTTATATTTTTCGGGAATTGTTTTATAGTGCTCGGTTTAATATATTTGGCTATAACCAGGGTTGGCAATTTGAGTTTGAGTTTTGAGTTAACTCATAACTCAAACTCATGAGTTTGAGGTACAGTTAGCATTTTTTACTAACTCAACTCAATTGAGTTAAGTTGAGTTTGAGTTTTAACTTCTTTGAGTTAAACTCAAAACTCAAAGATTAAATAATTAAATAAAAACTTATTTAAATTTAAATATCAAATAGCCTAAATAGAACGATAAAAAGGTTAATCATACCGTATACAAGTTATTTGAATTTAATATGAATACATCGAATTTTAAGAATTATTTTCGTTGTATTATTTTCGAATAAAATATTAAAAATATTTTAGTAAAGTTTCAAAATAATTATCAAAATTCGAAA
>JACVEI010000120.1:61309-107833 GCA_018115615.1 Pestalotiopsis sp. DP-2020a | reverse complement strand
AACGATTTCCTCGGATCCGGCGGCGTCTGTATCTCCGAGGTGGCAGGTAAAGCGTCCACAGCCAAGCAGAGCACGATAAGTTTCCTCTCCCCGCAATCGATTAATCGCATACTGGGCTCACGCTGGGGCCACGAACTGCATCAACCATACTTGACTTGGGGCCGAATCAGAGCGCCAACACTGCCAGGTCAAGAGTCCACTTCTGCGCCTTGGACCGTGTGCTGTAAGCATAACTATAAACCTGCGGGACGGCTCTTATACACTGGGGAGTATGTACGCGTGTATGTATGCACTGAGAATTTAAGGTGCCCCGTTGCCGGGCCAAGATTTCCGGTATCCGTTCTGCTCACCTCGAGGACGGCAGATGGGGAGGGGGACGGCAGATTTCAGAAAAACGGCTGCGAAGCTGGGTCTTGCGTCATCGATTGTTATATCACGCATTATTCGTGCGTGGTCGGAGGTCGAATGGGGGTATTCGCCGTTGAGTGAACGGTCAAGAGTAAATGACGAATTTTGAGCAACATGCGATATGGTGCCGCCTTTCCAAGGAGGAGAGCGTCATGAGTAATTGTTCTTGTCAGTCGCCGGTCTTGACTTCTTCGATGCGTCGATCGCCAAGGATCAAGTTGATGTTCAGAAGCAATTGAATCATGGCGAAGAGACAATTATTGAATGGCATCTGCATCATCCTTGGTTTGACTTATTGATATTCAGGCACTAGTTTCACGGATCAAACTCCATCCTTCACAAAATAGTGGTAGATCTACGGTTTACGCGTAGTTGACTTGCTGGGGTTCTCAGATCTCACGAGTAGGATGGCGATGCATGACGCATATGCTCCATGGCGATCCCCTATCCCTCCTCGATCGGAGCGCGGAGGATGTTCACTCCCTACCGCCGACCTCGCGGCATTCCGTCCACCCATCGGAACTATCTTGGCAATAATTTAGACGTGAAATGTTTGAGGCATATAATTGTACGTGCAGAGCAGTCAGTGTAAGCACAGTCAAAGCATGAAGTGGCAGCGATCCCCAGGTCTTCTCTCCATGATATACTGGAGAAAATAGGCGATATAGAGACAAAAAAGGAGGAGGCTGGACTTTTGACATGCCTATAGAAGCACATCATGTCAAAGATGGCCAATCACTTGTGTTTCTGCCCGAGTATCGTATCCGCCGACTTCCTTATCCGGCCGTGCCAAGAACAAGGCTCTGCAAGAGCAGACCTAATTCAAGGTTGTTGATCGCAAAGCCTATATAAAGAGCGCCTTGCCTTATTCGGCATATATATCTCAAAATGTCTCACCATGAGGGCCTGGAAGGAGCTGGGAAATAGGCGACCGTTTTGGGCGAATGGCCATGGGAGGAACGTAACGGGGAGGCGCAACGACGTCGAGAGTGTAGATAGAGTTCGGGGCTTGATTCAGATTGCGACGGAGGCGCGCAGAACGCCCGGACTAGCCAAGGGGTAAGAAACTCTTCTCCTACTACAAACTGCGAGGGAAGGACAGAACAGCCAAGCACGGCGAGAGACGAGGCCGCGTAGGGCTACTTGGCACTGTAACACAGGAACCACGCTTCCCAGGCCTCTGGTGCGCGCCAGTATCGCGACCCAGCGGTACACTATCATGATAAGGTTTTTCCGTTAGAAATCTAGGTGGTCGAGGTATGCAAGCATGGTGTTGCGACTTTCCAGCCATCAGCCAATGACGGGTGCAGCTTGGTTTCCATGGCCACAGCGTGGGAAGAGAGGAGAGAACGTGAATTCTGCGTTTGACAAGCAATCTAATGCCCACAAGGGCCGCTCCCGCCCAGCCGCAAGAGACGGCTTGGGATCTGCTACCCGGGGTACCGATCTCTGCCACGTTGGGATTGTCAGACAGACAGGTACCAGTCGTCTTATACTGGGTCTCTAACTCTCTGGACGAAGCAGAGTCCGTGGTTGCATGCGGGAACACGCAGCCNCAGGTACCAGTCGTCTTATACTGGGTCTCTAACTCTCTGGACGAAGCAGAGTCCGTGGTTGCATGCGGGAACACGCAGCCAGACAGCATGGCAGGACGAGATCCCCCCTCGACTCCATACAATTTTGCTGTTGACCATGACCAGCCCCCGGGGAAATAGCCCACGTTCCTACAGATTCCCACGCTCTGGAGGCGTCCCAGGGACCTCTTGCATCCGTCCACGATGTAGGTATATAAGGGCCGGGTCTCATCCTTCCGGCGCATACTCTGATCTCTGGTCTCGTCCCACAGCATCCAGCACCGTCGCCTCTCGATACAGCCCTTCGTTTACCAGTGCCAATGCCAAGTCCATCTTTTTCACAATAGTATCAAGCCACCCACGCCAGCCCACCATGCTGAGATCGCTGTTAACGTACGCCACGCTCCTGGCCGGCGCAGTACAAGCCCTGCCCGTCGCCGAGGAGGCCGCCATCGCAGAGATGGAAGCCAGGAGTAGCAGCAGCATACCGACGGAGGAGAACGGGGCGTGCTACGTGGCCGCGGGCAGCTCGTGTCCGAGCACGGCGGTCCTGTCCAACGGAGACCACGACGACGGGAAGAGCATTGGCCTCGTCCTCCACAACCCGGACACCCAGGACCGCATGTTCTTCATCTACAAGAACAGCTGCGACTGCGTGCCGGTCAAGTATCTGACGATCCCGGCGGGCAGCAAGAAGTTCGTGGCCTTCCCGGCCGACTTCCAGGGGCGGCTGCAGCGCGGGACGGCGCACAACCTGGACGGCAAGACGCACCGGCTGGGGACGTGGATGGAGTTCTCGTGGGACAAGAACGGCTGGGGCTGGGCCGACGTGTCGCTGATCAAGGGGTGCGACGGCGCCGTCAGCGTCAAGGCCATCGACGGCATCGGCGCGTCGCAGGGCTTCACCGACAACGTCGACGTGCTCGTCGGCGCGCCCACCGGCGCCTACAAGAAGAAGGCCGGCGGCGGCGCCAAGGTCATCATGGAGACGGAGAACGTCTCCGACTACAAGGAGATCTACACCACGCCCAGGAACTGGCTCGCCGGCAAGCTCGGCTGGGACAAGGCGTACATTGACGACTACCATGGCAACCCCGATATCTGCTCCACCAATGGCCGATTCGACATCACCTTTTACCCTGGACGCTCTTGAGCAGCAGTCCTAGAGATATTTGACGACTTTTTTCTTCTTTATGAATCATCACGGGGTTCTCTTTTCATTCTTTGATTTTGGTTAGGCATTTGGAAAAGGACGGCGTCCTCGGGGGCAGGCTCTCGGAAAAGAACAAAAACAGAATGATATCCCTATAATAGGGATTTCAAGCGGGCATCACGACATACGACCAGAGAGCGGGACATGAGACGCACCGGTCGACGCGGACGGACAGAAGTCGTTGGCGTACAGATACGATCTGCTTTTTTTCAACCATTAACGATGACAGATGACGGACATGACAACAACATTTCCAGCCTCTAGGCTGAAGAAGCTATACATGTGTATATATGCTTACCAAAATAACATCAAGAGACTCGCTCTCAACATTTGAGTCCGAATACTCGTGTACATACTTGATGTACATAGTCTTCCTATTCAAAGCAAGATATTACATAGCATACATAGCTGAAACGAGTGAAAGAAACATTCAAAGTACTCTTGAACACACTCGGGTGGCCGTGAACTGCGGAAAGTGAGGTCGGTAGTAAAATACCGTTGCTCCGATGTCAGTGAACTTGTGCTTTCACGAGTGCCAAAGTGCTGCCACATTGTTTCAAACCTTATCTAGAGCGGCCAGCCGTTGGAATATCGCGCATGTTTCTTCTTCTGCTGGCTGTTGTCAGAGTGGAAGGGGTCAGCCGTTTCCGCCCTGCTAGCTGAAATGAAGAGACCAGCTTTTGGCACATGAAATCTGACTGAAGTCTGACACTGGATTCAGCCGCTCGTGCCGTTATGCTACCGGACTATCATTGGGCCATGAATGTATGACGACAACACATAGGGCTTGGTCGGGTCAGAAGAAGAATTGTGTCACGGGATCAGAGAAATTCACATGCGAAAAACCACAGAGAAAGCAGACAGCGCTCCGTAATGCGAGACTAAAATAAACAGACGGCCGGGCTCGAAATGAGGACTCCATCTTCGGCAGACCTGGGGAAACCAGAACGAACCGATGCTAGAGGAGCCTTGAGGAGCCCCGAGTCCCCCGACCCCAAAGACCAAAGANCAGACAGCATGGCAGGACGAGATCCCCCCTCGACTCCATACAATTTTGCTGTTGACCATGACCAGCCCCCGGGAAAATAGCCCACGTTCCTACAGATTCCCACGCTCTGGAGGCGTCCCAGGGACCTCTTGCATCCGTCCACGATGTAGGTATATAAGGGCCGGGTCTCATCCTTCCGGCGCATACTCTGATCTCTGGTCTCGTCCCACAGCATCCAGCACCGTCGCCTCTCGATACAGCCCTTCGTTTACCAGTGCCAATGCCAAGTCCATCTTTTTCACAATAGTATCAAGCCACCCACGCCAGCCCACCATGCTGAGATCGCTGTTAACGTACGCCACGCTCCTGGCCGGCGCAGTACAAGCCCTGCCCGTCGCCGAGGAGGCCGCCATCGCAGAGATGGAAGCCAGGAGTAGCAGCAGCATACCGACGGAGGAGAACGGGGCGTGCTACGTGGCCGCGGGCAGCTCGTGTCCGAGCACGGCGGTCCTGTCCAACGGAGACCACGACGACGGGAAGAGCATTGGCCTCGTCCTCCACAACCCGGACACCCAGGACCGCATGTTCTTCATCTACAAGAACAGCTGCGACTGCGTGCCGGTCAAGTATCTGACGATCCCGGCGGGCAGCAAGAAGTTCGTGGCCTTCCCGGCCGACTTCCAGGGGCGGCTGCAGCGCGGGACGGCGCACAACCTGGACGGCAAGACGCACCGGCTGGGGACGTGGATGGAGTTCTCGTGGGACAAGAACGGCTGGGGCTGGGCCGACGTGTCGCTGATCAAGGGGTGCGACGGCGCCGTCAGCGTCAAGGCCATCGACGGCATCGGCGCGTCGCAGGGCTTCACCGACAACGTCGACGTGCTCGTCGGCGCGCCCACCGGCGCCTACAAGAAGAAGGCCGGCGGCGGCGCCAAGGTCATCATGGAGACGGAGAACGTCTCCGACTACAAGGAGATCTACACCACGCCCAGGAACTGGCTCGCCGGCAAGCTCGGCTGGGACAAGGCGTACATTGACGACTACCATGGCAACCCCGATATCTGCTCCACCAATGGCCGATTCGACATCACCTTTTACCCTGGACGCTCTTGAGCAGCAGTCCTAGAGATATTTGACGACTTTTTTCTTCTTTATGAATCATCACGGGGTTCTCTTTTCATTCTTTGATTTTGGTTAGGCATTTGGAAAAGGACGGCGTCCTCGGGGGCAGGCTCTCGGAAAAGAACAAAAACAGAATGATATCCCTATAATAGGGATTTCAAGCGGGCATCACGACATACGACCAGAGAGCGGGACATGAGACGCACCGGTCGACGCGGACGGACAGAAGTCGTTGGCGTACAGATACGATCTGCTTTTTTTCAACCATTAACGATGACAGATGACGGACATGACAACAACATTTCCAGCCTCTAGGCTGAAGAAGCTATACATGTGTATATATGCTTACCAAAATAACATCAAGAGACTCGCTCTCAACATTTGAGTCCGAATACTCGTGTACATACTTGATGTACATAGTCTTCCTATTCAAAGCAAGATATTACATAGCATACATAGCTGAAACGAGTGAAAGAAACATTCAAAGTACTCTTGAACACACTCGGGTGGCCGTGAACTGCGGAAAGTGAGGTCGGTAGTAAAATACCGTTGCTCCGATGTCAGTGAACTTGTGCTTTCACGAGTGCCAAAGTGCTGCCACATTGTTTCAAACCTTATCTAGAGCGGCCAGCCGTTGGAATATCGCGCATGTTTCTTCTTCTGCTGGCTGTTGTCAGAGTGGAAGGGGTCAGCCGTTTCCGCCCTGCTAGCTGAAATGAAGAGACCAGCTTTTGGCACATGAAATCTGACTGAAGTCTGACACTGGATTCAGCCGCTCGTGCCGTTATGCTACCGGACTATCATTGGGCCATGAATGTATGACGACAACACATAGGGCTTGGTCGGGTCAGAAGAAGAATTGTGTCACGGGATCAGAGAAATTCACATGCGAAAAACCACAGAGAAAGCAGACAGCGCTCCGTAATGCGAGACTAAAATAAACAGACGGCCGGGCTCGAAATGAGGACTCCATCTTCGGCAGACCTGGGGAAACCAGAACGAACCGATGCTAGAGGAGCCTTGAGGAGCCCCGAGTCCCCCGACCCCAAAGACCAAAGACCAAAGACCAAAGACCAACGAGCCCAGATTCCGGGGGTGTGACACTTGGGGAAAGTCTCAGAGGCAACAGAAACAGCAGCAAAACGAAGTCCGTTGGTCCACGCAGCTAACCTTATCGTGGCCTAGATAGCAAATATGGAGTCTAGCCTCAGTATGGGGGGGCCATTTGGTGTGGAGCGCAGGGATGGGTCCGCTTACGGACCTCGGCTCCCTTGGGTAAAGGGTCCCAAGGTCCGAACGAACTCTCACTCACTCTGAATACCCGTGGCCTCACTTCTTAAGGATCGTCTGTTTTGGTTTCTTTTCTATCACAGCTACTCTCTTCCGTTACTCTTGGAAAGAGACAAACCTCCAAACCCCCAGATCATATAGAAATATCTCTCACGATGCCTCCGAATCCGGACTGGGTCAAGAAGCTGACGCCGGCCGCGCCGCAGGGTGCCGACCTGCTCGCCGCCGAGCGCGCCTCCAGCAACATCAATGTCAATCAGCTGGCGGACTACATGTTCACAAAGGAGACCCTCGCCATGCGGGACAACATCCTGAGGATCCTGACCGCCGACCCCGTCTTTGACAAGTCCCAGAACTACTTCCAGGGCCGCGAGGACCGCATCAAGGCCTCGCTCGGCAAGGGAAAGCGCCTGCAGCAGCTGTCGGTCAAGCACAACTGGTCGCAGGAGGAGTACCAGTGCGCCAACGACCTCCTGAGCGAGCCCACCCCCTATGGCCTCCACGCCACCATGTTCCTCGTCACCCTGCGCGAGCAGGGCACGCCCGAGCAGCACGAGCGCTTCCTCAAGAAGGCCGAGAACTATGAGATCGTAGGCTGCTACGCCCAGACCGAGCTCGGCCACGGCTCCAACGTCAGAGGCCTGGAGACGACGGCGACCTGGAACCAGAAGGACAAGACCTTTACCATCCACTCGCCGCACCTGACCTCGTCCAAGTGGTGGATCGGCTCCCTGGGCAAGACGGCCAACCACGCCGTCGTCATGGCGCAGCTCATGATCGACGGCAGGAACTACGGCCCGCACCCCTTCGTCGTCCAGATCCGAGACCTCAAGACCCACGAGCCGCTGGAGAACGTCCACGTCGGCGACATTGGCCCCAAGTTTGGCTACAACACCATGGACAACGGCTTCCTGCTCCTCAACCAGGTCAAGGTGCCGCACGTCAACATGCTCGCCCGCTTCTCCCACATCGACCCCGAGACGGGCAAATACAAGCGGCCGGCGAACCCGAACCTGGTCTACGGCACCCTGACCTACATCCGCAGCAACATCGTGCTGCAGTCGGGCTCGACGCTGGCCCGCGGCGTCACCATCGCCACGCGCTACTGCGCCGTCCGCCGCCAGTTCCAGGACCTCGACGCCAAGGGCACCGACGCCGGCGAGAACCCCGTGCTCAACTACACCATGGTGCAGGTGCGCCTGCTGCCGCTCCTGGCCGCCACGTACGCCCTGCACTTCACGGGCCGCGGCATGCTGCAGATGTACCAGGAGAACCAGAAGCGCGTGGCGGCGGGCCGCGACGCCGGCAAGCTCAGCGACGCCAACCGCCGCCCGGGCCCCGAGGAGCTCAACCCCGGCACCGACCTGCTGGCGGACCTGCACGCGACGTCGTGCGCGCTCAAGGCCTACGGCAGCACCGTGGCCGGCGAGGGCCTCGAGGTCTGCCGCCGGGCCTGCGGCGGCCACGGCTACAGCTCCTTCTCCGGCATCGGCACCTGGTACGCCGACTACCTGCCGACGCTGACCTGGGAGGGCGACAACTACATGCTCACCCAGCAGGTGTGCAGGTACCTGCTCAAGTCGGCGCGGGCCGTGCTGGCCGGCAAGGGCGGCGACAACGACACGACGCGCATCCTCAAGGCCTTCCTGGCCCGCCGCGACGTCGGCGCCTCGTTCGACGTGCTGGCGTCGGACACGGAGCTGGTCGAGGCCTTTGGCTGGCGCGTCGCGCACCTGACGTTCGAGGCGCTGCAGCGCCGCGACGAGGAGAAGCGGCCGTGGAACAGCCTGCTGGTCGACTTCCACCGGCTCAGCACGGCGCACGCGCAGTACATGACGGTCAAGTCGTTCCACGACGCGCTGGTGCACGACTCGGCGACGGCGTCGTCGCTGGACCGGCAGACCATCACGATCCTGCACGCGCTGTTCCGGCTGTTCGCCCTCAACACGCTCGAGCGCGAGGCGGCCGAGTTCTTCTCGAGCGCCGCCGTCACGGTGCGCCAGATCACGCTGGCCCGCCGCGCCGTCATGAAGCTGCTCGAGGAGGTCCGCCCCCACGCCGTCCGCCTCGTCGACGCCTGGAAGTTCTCCGACTGGCAGCTCGACTCGTCCCTCGGCCGCTACGACGGCAAGGTCTACGAGGACATGTTCTACCGCGCCAGCGAGCTCAACCCCCTCAACAAGGTCGTCTTCGACCCGTACCCGGACAGCAGCGTCCTGTTCAAGAAGGACGACCGGGTCAAGAGCAAACTATAGAAAATGGGGATTGCATCACCTAGACAAGACAAAGGGGAAAAAAAAGACTGGGACGACATACGACATGAATCTTTTTAGAATTTATTTTTAGAGCACCATTGAGATTAGAGCCCGTTTGTTATGTATTTGTATATCTATATACGACAGCCAATTTTGGATAATTCAAGAAACCAAATATACCAATTCTTGTGTTCTGACAGCATCGCCATAGCTGTTGTCTCTGTCTGGGACATAGATGCCCTTTGTTCAAGAGAATCCGAAATCCCACATCTTTGTAGATTTACATGAATATTGTACCTACTTGAATCTCGCAGGAAGTGTCATGGTAAAAACCACTCCTGATCCGGACATATTCTCGAGACAAGCTGAGAGAATAATGTCTCGACATAACCGAGGGTAGAACAATGGCGAATATCTCCGGCATTGCATGATCCCGTCCCGAATCCGATCCTCACCATAAAGAGTAGAGAGCATGCATGATTCATCAGAACAAATAGCCAGACGCTGGGGGGATTCTCAGACACACTGGGCCTCGGTGCGCTAAGATACTAGCAGGCAGCGAGCTGGTGGGATGGCATGTATGCGTGTGGGCGTCATCATTCTGACCTTGCTCGGAGTATGGGATGGCTAAGGTAGGGGGATGACAAGACATTTGCCCCTCATGTGCTCCAAACATAATGGGTGGCCGGTGATGCATAGTTCATTCTGAGGGTATCTGAGCTGCTTGGATTGCGACTATTCCCAGTCATCACGACAGCCGAGATGGTCGCTCTTCAGACCTTGGGCATCGGGTCAAGTATCGAAGTTGCAGTATTAAAAATCGAGCGTGAAATGCATCCGTGTTCTCATGCTACATGCCTGCCAAAAGCCCGTGACTTGATTCGCACTTTTCTTTACGACTTGTCGCTGAGCCTCTCTTCAGAGGGAAAATCAGGTGACCCAAACCATATGACTCCGAATGCAGCCGTCCTCAGATACCAGACCATTTTCTGTTTCGTCTAGGGTATCTGCAGACCCATGTGTTGATGACCATGACATGACGTTTGTTCGTGATCTACCCTTTACTTCTCCTCCTCATCACCACCGACCAGGGCTTCCCGCTTGGCGGCGACTCTCTCCTGCTTGCGCTCACGGGCGGCCTTGGTCTTGGCACGCTTGGCGTCCATTTCCTGCTTCAGGGCCGTCTCGCGGGCCTTCTCGGCCTTAGCACGGTGGATCTGTGAAAATGACATGTTAGCAGGTAATTCATTGACGGAGTCTTGCGTCGGGCGGCCAGGACAGATCGTGAATGCTAAAACACTCGCTATCGTGCAACCCAAACAACGCAGGAAAATGCCGCCAACAGGAAGAGGGATGACATACGTGCTCGACGAGGGCGCGCTTGTGCTTGAAGGCGTTACCCTTGCTGGAGTGGTACAGCTCGTGGTAGAGGTGCTTGTCGATCTTTCCGGAGGCACGGTACTTGACGAGGAGACGGCGGAGGACACGGAGGCGGCGCATCCAGAGGACCTGCGAGGGCATACGAGCATCGGCAGTACCCTTGCGCTTACCGAAGCCTCGGTGGCGACCATCGCGGCGGGCAAGGTTGAGCTCACGAGCACGGGATCTCGAGTGCATGGTGACGGGCTTCTGGATGATCAGGCCATCCTTGACGAGCTTGCGGATGGTCTGGCGGGAGTTGGCGTTGGAGATCTCGCTGACCTCGTTGGGGTCGAGCCAGATCTTGTTCTTGCCGCAGCCAATGACCGAGGCGGCCAGGCGCTTCTGAGTTCGCAAGTTGACCCTGTAGATAGGAAGATCAGCCCATTTGTCCCAGACCTCTCATGGCGGTGCATGGCCCCGAGGATTGGTCGTCCATGATGATGATGCATGCAGCATGACCATCATCAGACGCATGTCGGATATTTGATGGGCAATCATCTGTTCGTATCGTCCGCACTGCCATGCTCATATTATCGCTGATGAAATTGTTCTTGCTTGTCGTGGTGCTGAATATCGATGACGAGTCTCCAACTCGAAAAAATTCGGGTCGATTTTTTTTGTGAGGGCCGCACGTCCGACGGGCAATTCGATCCCCAGAGCATTCCCATCTCTTTCCATCTCCAAAGTCGCGCCATTGATAACAAACAGATGATCGCCAAAAATATCGAGGTCGTTGTCTCATGGGGAATGCGGAATGTATGGGCATCTACTCACATCTTGACTCGATTTTCCTGCTGGGTTGATGGTCGGTTAGTATCGTCGCTGAGGGCGAAGGGTTAAATCAGAGGATTGCAAAAAAACCGAGAGGGGCTCGAAATTGGTGAAGGCGCCTGGAGAACCCGTGACTGCCAGCTTGGGGGAATTTGGCTGCTTCGCAGTTGCCAGACAGCAAAGATTTGTGGACTCTAAGCCCGATTAGGCGAGCTAACCCTTGGGCGAGGGCTTTGGCGCGCACAGACCACTTCCGACCTTCGACCTCGGTGATCCTCTTCAAATTATTCTTTCCTGCAATCGATAACCCAAAAGGCCGATCGCCAGTAAATATTTGTCCATGTCCAGCCGAGCAACCAAAAGGTAAAGAGTAGAAGGAGAGGACGATCTTGCTTAGTCAGTCTGATGTCTGTTGTGACTTCGACTGTTGTCCATATGCAAATGGTCGCACCCTAAGGCCACAAGCCGCGACCATTGGCCACCAATTTGTGTGCAAAGGGTATCAGGGTCGGATCGCACTGTTGCCGTGTCCCAAGATGACAACCAGGCCAGATACATTTTCGAAATTTACTGGCTGGCGTAATATGGTAGTTGTGTTTGCGAGACATCACATATGCAGATGGCCCTGCTCGAGATGTAATTATGCATAGTCGCCCAGCATGGCAGTCGTCCATTACAGCGCAGGTTGTGTCAACGAGACGTTCGAATATTAAATAAGCCGCACCGGCGGTTGATTGAATGATGAAGATCAATTCGCATGTTATCAATCAGAGCCCATGATATTGTGATAATATTGTTGGCATTGGTCGAACTCAAAATCCAACACTTTGAGGCCACATCTAACCCAAGGTCTATATATTCTAGTCCCAGATCCAGCTGACAAATTTCATTGCGCCAGTGTAATTCTCTTCAGGTTCATCAGGATATTGGTCTGCCTGTTCAATGGCATTGTCAAGTGGGATGCTCTTGAGCGACACGATCTTGGTCTTCTTGGTAAACTTCCAAATGAGATAGGCGAATAGGACGAGAGGAATATCACTATAACATCGGGTTAGCAGCTGACTCCAAAGAAAAGGTTGAGGGCTGGTACTTACAGATAAGACGACACAAAGGTGGCAGAGTCCCATTGTCCGTCGCAGAAGACAGTGAAACCGGCAGTAAACAAGATGAGAATGCACATGACGAGCGCTACAATAGAACTGTAGAAAGTCCACGAATTGTTCCAGGGCAGTCTGTTGGCATCGATTCCCTGCTTGCTGAGAGCCATCTTCAGCCTTATATGGTTCAGCAGGATCGTAGCCCAGCTTATCAGCACACCTGCAGCCGTCAAGTCGACGAGCCACCAGAACACGGTATAAGCGCCGTTGGACATGCTCATGAAGCTGAGAGGCATGAAGCAAACGAAAAGAGCGACACACATGTATGGCACTCCCCAGGACGTAGTGCGCAAGAAGATCTTGGGAGCTTGACCCTTGAGCGCGAGACCATAGAGCACACGAGTTCCAGTCAGCAGACTCTGGTTCTGGGCAGACCAGGCAGAAGTGATGACCACCGCATTGACGAGAGACGGAATGGCTTTGATGCCAGCAGCTGAGGCAGCAATGACAAAAGGACTCTGGGCAGCTGTACCAGATTCATCGCCCAGGCGCTCGTCGTTGCTGGCGACCAGCATGCCGACGATCAGCACGGCCAAGATGTAAAAAATGACGATTCTGGCAAAGACGCGCTTGCAGGCCTTTGGAATCGCACGCTTGGGGTTCTTGGCCTCGGCAGCGGCCATGGCCAGCGACTCCACGCCGGCGAAAGAGAACACGGCGCCGGTCATCACGGACCAGAAACCAAGAAACTTGCCCCAGTTGCCACTCGCGATGGGCAGCAACTCTACAAAAGGTCCTGGGTCCTGCCAGTACCTGAAGCCGATCCTCTCGGTGCCTGGAACGCCTCCGAGGTTGATGACAAGACCGAGAATGATCAGGAAGATCACGAGCAAGATCTTGATGATTGCAAAGACGAACTCGATCTCACCAAAAATTCTGATGAAGGCAAATCCGACGGCACTGGTGAGGACCATGAAGACGACGATCCACACTGCGGGGCTGATATCCGGCCACCAATATTCGAACAGGACGCAAATGGCAGTGATCTCGGCGGGGATGGACAGGATGTTGCCGTACACCAGATTCCAACCAATGGCGAAACCCAGGGCCGGGTCGACCAGGAACTCGGCGTGTCGGACAAAGGAGCCGGTGACGGGAAGCAGAGCGGCGACTTCTCCGAGAGCGAACTGCACGGCGCACACGACAAGACCAACGACGGCATAGCCGAGCAGCGCGCCGAGGGGTCCAGCTGCCGAGACGGCACTTCCGAGACCGAGGAAGAGACCCGTTCCAATGGCACCTGCGATACCGAGCATGGACAGGTGGCGCTGCTGCAGGCCGCGCTTGAGGTCGCGGTTCTCCTCGGCGGTCACGAGATCTCCGTCGTGGTCGGCGCCGAAGCTGCTGGAGGCCACGCCATGCTCGAGATTGCCGACGGCGCCATACTGGCTGATGACCTGGTCTTTGGGGTCCTGTGAGGCCATGGCGGAGATGGAGGTGAGGAGTGGCAGTCTCGACTGGTCGACGTGGTAGTCGTCGTCTGCTCCAGACATATTGGGGGGGGGAGCGCCTCGGGGCAACACTGCGCAAACCTTATATATATGTTTCTCTACACGATTCACGAACCTGGGAAAGACGAGGGCGCGGCGATATCCGGGATCGCACAGCTGGGGATGGCGACGCTACCGCGGCATGGTTGGGATATGGTACGCAAGCTGACGAGGATTCCGTAATGAGATGCGATGGGCTGACCCGGCCGGGAACGCTCTGGACTGCTTATCGCAAGTGAGGGCCGCAATGTCGTGATTCGAATCTCGGGGTGCCAAACGAGACATGGGCTGAAGGTGGGGCGCCGTCGCACAACTTGACCACCAGCGCACAAGTTCGGCTGGGGCACATAAGGTTATGCAACCAAGGGGGTCCCGCCGACACCGTTTTCAACAATCCCCCGAATTATTGGACGCGCAGCAATCTCGAGGTGGATATTCGCTCTTTTTAGTGTCGGGGCAACTGATCATATTCAGCTTCGCGCTCTTTACTATCAATGAAGGTTGAATATCCGCTCTCCAAACCTTGCCTCGTCTCTCCTCTATGGGAGGGCGCGGCAGTTCGCCAAGGACAACTTACCACCAACTATTGGTTGCGCCTCTATTGACATTGTGTAAACCGAATAGGCATATACACATATTTGCTCTTACGGGTGCACCATTGATGGTCAGCATGCAAGAGCTCATCAGCAGATGGCAATATTATCAATTTACCGAAGATTGCTTATCTATCCGAGATGAATATGCGGGAGGCCGATGACAGCTGGTCACAGTACGCTGGCGATCACGGACTTGTATGCAATATGCATGTTTCAGGTTGAATCACATGTATGGACACACGTCGTTTGCTGCTCAGTCGTTTGTGGCTGAGAGTAACTTAGACATACCTTGTTTGCTGCTTGGTCGTTTGCGACTGGGAGAGACCGTGTCAGTACACGTGACGGTATACTTGGATCCTACAACGTTCACGATCCGGTTGTCTGGTGCTTATACCTCATTCCGGCCAAATGTCTCAATAGAACTAGGTTGTACGCTCATTGACAATACACCAAATCAGCCAGAATCAATAATAGCTTGAGTTCATACCTGAGTATCGAGAAAGGTTGTTTGTGTACGCCATTGAGTGTTCACCAAACTGCGCCAGAGACTCGGTATCGATTATTCTTTTCGCGTCCCATACGCAGGCTAGCCATGTTTCGCGAGAATCCATGGTTTCAGAAGAGGCGACAACCTGCACCGTTTGATTACTAGTAGCTGTAGTCTGTGGCTATCTGAAAAGCTATCATGTGATCGTAGTTTTATCTCTTCATACGAAGTGCATGGACTACCGTCACGATGCAACAATCATGAGGCATGCTCGAGACTACCATAACATCGATGCCTGCGGCCGGTCGTTTCCCAGATCAGCAGTGGCACGGAGGAGGAAAGTAAATATGTCATTGTGGTGTCAAAGATCCTCAATTACAAATACCTGAAAGCATAGACAAATTTCTGGCCTGCCGGAAATCGGGGATCCATGATTTTAGTTTGAGGCGGCAAGCGACAGTTTATTATCACCGTCTTCTGTTTGTTGCAACATCATTCACTTCGAAATGATTTGATACCATGGATCTGATCTTGTTATTGGCTAGTTCGAATGCAGGCTTGGGAAGCCTCGCGGCTTTACAAACGCTTCGAAGGGCTTTTGCAGACGCCTCGCGTTTCTGTCCGGATGCATTCTCTTTCTTGTCCCTAGTCTGGGCTGTAGTTCCTGTGTGTATATATACTCATCTATTCCAGTAGATCCCGGAATGATTTTTTTTTTTTGCTTTCTACAACCCCTTTAGTTCCCAAGTTTGCGTTCCAGACAACGCCGAGACCTCGGAACTTCCACCTGGTATAGGACACTTCCCCCTCTTCAAGATTCATGACTATGAGAGTTGCCTAGAAGCTGACGAGAACCGTTTGCAACCAGAGAGAGAAGCCATGTGGATCTCTTTCGAGGCCACTGCACCGTTCATGGTCAAGATCTATACCGGCGGCGTCGACGCCATCTCTGGCGAGCACCATGCCGAAGACCGAGCTACCAAGCTCCGCCGCCTCGAGCTCAATAGCCGAGACGAGTCGATTCAAGACTACGTCGTCGCTGGCTATCAGCAATGGCTTGACGGCTTCGCGGTGTCGCCGGGCGTTGTCAGACAGTTCGTGGCGATGCCACTCGGCGCTGGGTACACTGTCGAGGGACAACTGACCGGTCGGGAGTCGGTCGGAGGACTTCAAATTGAGGTTACCCCGGTCGACGTTCCCAAATGGAAACATCTCATAGAGCTTGCAAACCGTGACAACCCGCCGCGTGATCGTGGTCCAACCAACCTTGGTGAGTATCGGGGCTTTAGAATGCCTCAAATCACCAAGGATTTTCACCTACTCGTCAAAACTTTGACAGGAAAGGGCTACGATATCCCTTGTAGCGCTGAAAGCACCGTGGATCAGATCAAGTGCGCAATATCCCTGACGGGTATACCTCCGGATCAACAGAGGCTGATTTTCGGAGGTAAGCAGCTCGAAGATGGTAAGTCAAGCCAAAAACAGCGATACATACCAATCGAATGCTAATGACATGTTCAGCACGAATTCTTGCCGACTACAACATCAAGAATGTGCGAAGGTACCGAATTGTCCCCTCAGAAACCAAAGACTGATTTTGTGATAGAATGACACTTTGCATCTGGTCCTGAGATTGCGCGGAGGAGGTGGTGGCCCTAGGCGCATGGGACTTGCCGCGGGAGGCGAGATCAAGCAAAACATCAAAAAAGATGGAGTCAGCCCAAAACTCTGGGACTCTGGTGCTACCATAGCCATCTGCGCGCATGTCTTCAACAGCCAAGACTTCCAACAAATCACGGGCAGCGCACCCCCGCCGTGTCCGGTGACGGCTGCACATTATGCAGCAGCGGGCTTTCCATTCTTCGAAATGGATGAGGAGCACAGCAAGATCTCGGGACAGTTCGGCATGCTCAAGAGTGTCAACGAGATGGATCAGGAGAGAGGCCTGGCCACGGGCCCCGAGGCAGCCGTCGAGCCAAACATCATTCAGCTCGACGAGAAGGGCTACAAGCACTCTGCCGAGCCCCAACACACGGCCAGGGTTTACAATCCAGACGGAATGATCAACCCTGCGGGTCCTCTTCGCAAGTTTCGTCATATGAGGGACCTCGAGCATGAGCTCCGGTATTTGAAGAAGTAGAACAGGAGCAGAACATGTCGCTAACAGTGGGAGGATCTATGTCTGGACATTCTCTTGTAGCTGGATGCTGTGGCAAGACGCATTGTGATGGCTGGCTTTGAAATTGCTTTCGGTTGACACGTCAAGCTCTGCTCTCCCTGAGAATGCAGGAAGACAGTCGTGATGGCCACACGGATGCTTTTGTACTTATGGTTAGGTTCTTTACACTGGGTCTCAGAAGTGAGTAAGTAGTCACAATCAGACATCACGACTCCAAAAGTGTGGTGCATGGCCTTTGCTGTAACCACGAATGGATAGTCGGTGCCGAAATAAGACTGACGATATGTCCTGGAGTTCGAGTTACGCAGTCACAGGGAGAATATGATATTGAGTTGCAATTGCGATGCAGTGGGTGGGTAGCGATTCATGGGGAAGTGGCGGTTTAGGTGGTTGTCCTTGCTTGCGAGGCGAACTTGCATCATCCACTTGGTGGCTGTGGACAGCATAACAAAGACAATGCTCAACAATACCATCGGTCTTTAGATCGCCAGCTTTAAATTATTCATTGCAACAGATATACGATACGTGCTATTTGGAAATCCGGCATCCTATAACAAATCATGGGTATCCCAGCTCGACCAGCCACGAAATCGTCAAGTCGACACAGGTGGATATTGAAAGGCAAATTCAAAACGACACTGGATCAGTTTCTGAGAGATACCCACAAGGTGCTGAAATGGCCAGACATCCACGGGCTATTTTATGAACCGGTGCAGGGATTCTTCGACATGCTGACTGTGAACACCGATATGAATACAATCAACCTGGATGACCGTAAGTGTTCCCAGCCACGCTGACTTCTACCTTTGGTTCTTTCTGAGTTCTCAACACTAAGTCTTTCCCCTTGACAGTGATTAGAGTAGTTCTTGACGAAACGGTCACAACTCTCGTGTACGAGTACGCACGCATGGCCGATCAAGTGACGTCGGTCCGAGCAGGAATGATCGTCGAGTATATCATGGGCCCGGAATTGCAGACCATCTTGGAAATGAAGCCTGTGCGACTTGGCAGAATCAACACGCGTGTCGAATATGTAGCGAATGGTACGGGCGCTTGATGAACTTTGCCCAAAGATGGTTTGGTCGCTAACGCTACAGCAGATCCATATTCTGACCCAAATGGGTCAACCGATTTCTTTTGGAATTTGAACCGATTCCTGATTCCGCTCTATTATCTCGAGTACGATGATGACGTCCTCGAAATAGATTTAGATGGATGGGGAAGATATATGTCAGCGACGTGCACACTCGACAAGGCTATAGATGTGTTCAAGAAGAACCGAAACTCGAAGATGGAGACAAAGGGTACTTTGATATGGACGGTGTTTTCCGTCATCTACGCGTGGCTCACCCCAAGCGCAGTACGAACACGCACTCTCTCCGACTGGGACGATGGCGCACGCCAAATCAAGGCCAGGGTTTTTACAATACTTGACTCCGACAATGCCATTCACAGGCAGGTGGCCCGTATCGTATCGAGCAAACTCTTCGACCATGATTCTATTCTTCGAGCGCTTACGAAGGCTTCAGCCGTCCAGTCGGACCTCGGACAGCGGGACCCGACCTCTGACTCTGGCTCCGACCTCCCAGCAGATCCCTATCGTCCAATGCCGATGCCTCCAAGAGCCAAAGCTCGAGGTTTGACCTTTGGGCGGCTACCCGAAGTGCCTGAGCTGCCATCTCTTAATTCGACTTCAGGTAGTGCTTTTTCACTTGCTGATGGCTCAGAACCTGAGTCTCCAGAAGAAGAGGCTCCGATACCGAACTCTTTCCACTGTCCGTCTCCACCGCCTTACTCAACTCGAGAATCTGGTCGTGTACGGACCAGCACTCCAGATTCTGATTCTTCGGGAGAAGAGGCTTCAATACCGGAGCCTTTCCGATATGAATCTCCGCAAAAGACCTCAATACCTCGGCATGACCTACCAGAGACTATTGGGTCGAAGAAGAGATTGAAATTGAATAATGGATATAAACATACTCCGAAGTTCAAAATCGTATCGGCTAAATCTAGAGAAACTCAGCACCTACAGAACAGTAGTCCTCAGATCACGAAGGCGAGCAATGCCGGCTATAACAAACTGAACGAACTTGCAGCCTTGGCGGTCGAGGCCATACTGGAAAAAGACAAGGAATTGGAAGCTGAAAAAGAGAAAGCTGAAAAGGAGAAAGCCGAAAAAGAGGAAACATCGAAAGCCAAGCGGGGGAAGCCACCCAGAGTATGGACCGAGGAGGAGTGCGAAATTTGCAGTTGCATCATATTTGCACACCAAGATACTGTTCAAACCCCAGGTGGAGGTTATCTGTGCCCCTCGTGTGTGAGGGAGGATAATCTCGTCTTTTGCGTGGTCTGCGACAACATATTCACCGAAACACCATACACCCACCTTGACCAAAATGAGCAACCATTGTGCTTCAAGTGTTGGAAAGAAGGACCGCAAGCTCCTGGTGGCAAAGTTATGAACGACCTCACCGACCATGTGCTAATTCCTAATCTTCTTGATCTCGATTTGGAAGCACCGTATTACCAACCTCAACCGACTAAGCCTCAAAGCAAGGAAGAGCACCAGGACCGGATGGACCTTGACGATTCAGACGCTGGAGTTCACAAGGGAAAATCGCAATCAACAACCCAGGCGAGTGTTCCTCGTTCACCGAGGTACCAGTTTTGCATTACTGACCATCATAATTGAATTTAGGAAGAGAACAGTGCGACCATGGATCTTGGTGGTGATGACAGCCACTCGGGCACGAGCCTGATATTGAAGGAATCAGAACGGATCAATGTATCCACTGACAACATGGTCGCATCGGCAATAAGAAATTACAACAAGTTTGGGGTGTAGCAAGGAGCGCGGCCTTACGTCTTAAAGTCATGTCGTTTCGATTCATGCAGAACCATTACAGAGTAGAGAAAACGGCATATATACCTATCCATAGCATTGCTTTGGAGCGAGTCCAAACGGCTCACTGCTCAGAGTAGGATGATAGGATAGTTTAGAGCTTTCAGACAGCAATAAATAGGCAAGCTTTACATCTCTAACCATCCCTCAGTCTTCACTGGCGAGAAAGTCGAAGAACGCAATTTTTCGCAACAGAGGGCATACATGCCACTCCATTAAAGCACTCATCCAGCTCTCTTCCGCACGCAGATATTGGTGGCCCTTCATCTCATTGGTTCGTCTCGATGCATCCTGTACAGGTACGGGCTTGATCACCTGCCGCCGAAACTCGTGCCGCAGACGGCTCTATTTGAGCACTTTTGCGTGGGTTTACCACTAAAGGGGCTCGTGGCCTCTCGGTCCGTGCCGACACGATGCACGCAACTATAATCAATACCGCAAATGTATTAGAACTGGTAATCGGTTGTTAAAAGGTCTCGAGCTTGCGCTGCTGCTACTGCTTTGCGCAGATCCGACGGGTCAGGTCTAAAGCACAGCATGATACCTGTTGCAATGTTCGCAAAAGTGCTCAACGCACTTCCCCGTCTGGAGATCCGACGATCTTTTAGACATTTGGATTGAGCCGTGTCCCTGTATACTCCTGTAAGTATTGGTGTCGTTGGTTACATATATGGGAAACACGCATGGCCTGTTCGCCGTTTCTCCAGACCTGATATTACAGACTTTACCACATAATACAATTACCTTGCCAGATCTTGACACGCAAGACAATAATAACGCCATGCATCCAAGCCGCCTGTCGATGAAACTGCACCCCTTGCGGAGGGGGTACGCCACGCTCCGCGAGACCGGCGACAATATACCGGACCCCTGCCTGGCCCGGTGGCCGGCCAACCCGCGGTGTACCCCGTACGACATCCTCGAGCAGGGCCAGCACGCCCGGTACTGCAAGCGGCGCTTCTACGAGCTCGTCAAGGTCTACCACCCGGACCGCTGGCAGCACGCCACGTACCACGGCATCGGCAAGCACGCCCGCGTGGAGCGGTACCGGCTCATCGTCGCGGCCAACGCGATCTTGTCGGATCCCGCCAGGAGGAAGGCGTATGATGAGCGCGGGGTCGGCTGGGAACCGGATATTGCCTGTCGGGCTGGTGGTGGTGCGCATCACGGCAAGCATCAGCGGGGACCAGGCGATGCCAGCAGGAACGCGACCTGGGAGGACTGGGAGCAGTGGCGGTCCCAGCGGGCGGCGACCGGCCGGCAGAAGCAGAGCGCCGTGTTTATATGCAACAGGAGCTTTGCCCTGATCCTGGTGCTGTTCATGGTGGTGGGCGGGTGTGCGCAGCTCGTGCGGGCGGACCACGTCGCGAGGAGGGTGGCCGGGCGGCAAGACAAGATTCACGGGGTGCTCTGCGAGGAGCTGCTGGAGATCAAGAGTCGTAGTGCGGGCTTGTCGGATCGGAGGTTGCTTGTTGATGCGTTTCTGAGGAGGAGGATGGGAGCGAGATGTGAGGGGGTGGGTGGGTGAGGTATAGAGGAGTAATGGAGTTATAGTATTGGTTCAAGTTATCTTGGTGGTGATTGTTTGTCTCGAACATAGATTTGCAATATGATTTCGCATGTTGCTATATATACCTAGGCAGAATGCGCTGACTGGTCTGTCATGATGTACTTGTTTCAGTTTTCCATGTATAGAAGACAGACACTTGCTTTTCTTTTGTATGTTCTTGGCCGCTATGACCTCAAATGACTTGTATAGCATACTCTTGACCTTCCAATCAATCGGAACTTCGTGGGTGAAATCGAATCTCCTTTTACGATCTACTGATCACTCAACTTGGCAGTGAGTAGTATTCTACTTTGACTGCAACAAGCTTGAAGCATAGAATCTTGGTAGAGTATATTGCGGCATCAAGACATTTTTACGTAATTCATCCGTCGACTTGTTCTTCGGTTCGAGATCTGTGGCTGCCAAGATGGCGGCACCTGTTGTGTGACAGGTTCTTCAGCCTGCGTCCAGACCGACTGCACGGGACGGACTTGGAGATATAGTAGCGGGTATAGAATGAACCGACGACCCGAGTTTAGGCGAGCGGGAGCCAGATTTGCGAAGGTATCGCAATGACGAACGGACAACTCTCGGGAGTATATATTATATATCGGTGGTCGGGTCGTTGTCGTTCTCGAAGTGACACCTGGCTGCCAAAGCAAGGGTTCGTTATACGGCTAATCGGTAGGGTCTTCGGCGTGGGATGAGCGATTCTCTTTTGCTCGTTCGTAATATAGAAACTGCAAACACTGACGAATAGTGAAGAGTGGCTTCTTTGTAATGGGGCCCAGTCACGGCCTCACCAGTCCGAGAACAAGAGGTTGTAGTGTATTGTAGTTGATGAACGGGGACTACGGCAGCTTTTTAAATGATAGAAAGGGACCCGGATGAGACGGGGTCGGAGAGGCCAAACTTTATTTTCCATCAACGGCCACCCCTTGCACAAGGATCTACCGCCGTTTCGTTTCTAAACTCTCAAAACTGGTCTTGTCCTCAAAACGATACGATCTGATCTGAGCTATGAGCAGCGGGATATCGGATAGGGAAGGTTATAATACGCACTGCCAAGACGGGGCGTGGGTACAGGCAATAGTGTGGGGCTTTTTCAACGGCGCCCGGGACGAAAAATAAACTTGCTCATATTCTCTCACGAATGGGGTCGTTGATGTCCAATTGGCTGTTGGCGTATTTCGTCCAAGATTTCCGTACCGGTCGTCCAACGGCTTTTCTGCCGGCGGTACCTTCTTGTACAGGAGGTTGACTATTCAATCACGACATGAGAGACGTACACGCACTCTAGATGGACTGCATCTCTGCTGCATCTTCAGATGGGTCTACGTACATGTAGGTTGCTAGGTATAAGGTGCAACTTGTCCAATATTGAACGATAAACTGCCTTGCTCCCGAGAGGCACCAAGCAGCAGCAGCAGCAACATCAGCATTGGCGTAAGGTAAGCATCAATAAGCGCCACTGATTGGGCACCCTCCCGTCCAAGCCAGGTGAAGAATGGGGAGAGCAACGAATAGTATCACGGGATCAACAGGGACTACCTATGCACAGTCCAATGGCTGGAGGCTCAAATCCTTGAAAGGGCCAGTCCGGCCGAATATGATCACCAGAGGCCGTCGACACGAGCTGCACGAGGTTACAGTACATTGTAGGCGGTCCATCATGAAGTATGATTGGAGACGGAATCCCCAGCTGCTTTCAGTGGTGGAGGCGTACGTGGTTATTGAAGACGTGCACGTACAGTCGAGGCAAGGACTGCTATACCTTTGAGGAATCTGCCCTTGCAAATGCACTGTTATAATCGCTTCTCCCAAACCAATTTGATCTGCGCTTTTGAGCCGCCATATGATATCTTCTGCCCGAGCCGAGGCGATCGGAAACAGGACTGAAAACTTGGTCCGCCTCTTGCTGTTAGTGGGCTGGCGACAATCGGGCAGCGTAATCCCAGAAACTTATGTGGTAGCTGCGCCTGCGAGTTTCAGCCCAGCGTGTTGACAAAGGCAGTCCGAATAACCAATTCTCCCCAGGATTTGACCACAGGAGCGCAAATAGGAACGTCGCTCGCTACAATCTCATCGCAGTATCTGCCATTGACTGATCCCCGGCAAGGATATTCCCCGTATCCTGGATCCCTTCCAGACGGATGGTGCGTCCGTGTGACTCCAAGACACCCAATTCTTCAGCGGCGATCCTGAGACCTAGGCAGCCCCTCGGTTGCCACTACTGCCACTGTTTGTCGCTGGTGCACCCTCGGACCTCCCACTGACTGGGTCGAGACCAACGAGGGGGCTCAGGTGCCATGCGCGAATCCTCTGGATCGACTCTGTATCTGCTCACTCACTTGCTCAGACTCATCATTCCGACCTTCACATTCTGCTGATCAAAAGAAACCCTCGCATCTCTACCGCCGCTCGCGCACCGACTCGGCACGTTTTTTTCTGCGGCTACCTTACGGGTCGCTTTCATCGCCCACGAGATACTTCGTAAGGGTCCACGCAATCGGTTCAGCGGGAGCGCTTAAGCAGTAGAGCGCAGCGCCATCTTCCAGGTAGCATCACACTGGGTCCCGGCGGGTTTTCCTTGGACCTTAGTGGAGGCGCCCGCTACGCACTCACCAAAAACTTTGACAAGAGCCGCCCGTAGCACAACTCTAAAACACAAAGGGGGACCTTTTGGGGACCAACCCAACCCCTCCGTGTCCCGTGCCTGGGTGCCCTTTTCCCATTGTACGGATTTCCCATTCTACGAGAACACATCCGCCGACCAAGAAGCCGGATCTTTGCTCAAGGTTGTCTCGGCCCCGGAGCCCACGCCACGCCACATTACGCAGAGAGCCGCAGGTCCTGGATTGCTTCTCTTCTCTCGGAGCCTCGTACATCATCCGAAAGCTGCATACGCCCGGATCGGTCTGCTCGTCGCCGGTCCGATCGCACAATGCCGCTCATCAACGGTCAAAAGATGGCCTGGTACGTTTGTGTCTGTCTGTCTGCCTTGTCTCTGCTCCGAATCCCCACCAACGGCCGCAAATCTTCTCGGCCATGCGCCACATGCAGAAATGCATTCTGCCTCAATCCCGCGCAGGTAGACTGTGCTTTTGTAATCTTCAACGATGCTGACCTTCAGGTAGTGAGCCATGCATTCGTGGCCATCGTTCGACCACATGCAACCACGCCGCCGAGCGTGTCATGGTCCCTGTCCGCAAGCCCGGCAGGCCGCTGAATGAATGTCCCCATCCGCGGGGCAGCAACTGCGGATGCAGGGACCTCACTGTCGCCATTCCCAGGAAAAGAAAGTGCGAGTGCGTCGGCGACAAGTCTGCCGCCCCCAAAACCTCGCTCACGCAGACCTCCGCAGAGGCTGTTCGTCCCGGGAATGCCTCAGCGTCGATCAAGGAGCCGCAAGAGGCCGAGCCGTCCTCGTGTTGCCAGCCTAAGACGTCGGCAGGCGAAGCATCGGCCAGCGTCTCTTCTATCGTGCCTACTGTGCCATCTTCAGCACCCATGATTCAGCCTCAAACTCAAGTCGCGTCTATGAATGTGGCTCAATGGGGCGCGAACTTGAATTGGAACTTTGGTGCCCTGCATTCGTCGCACATGCCACAGCCATTTCCGGGCTTCACCGCATCCGTGTCGCAACAACACCAGCCCGTCCAGAGTATGCATTCCACTCCGCAAGTGCAACACGCCAGGATACCACAGTCTGCCGAGGCAGCAGCTTCAATCTCGAAGAAGAGCGACTCTGATGACGAAGTCGAGGGAAGGTCATCACAGGACGAGTCGACCTCATCCTCAGCCACGGATGAACCTGTCTCACGATCAAGCTGCTGTTCCACGCGATCCAGCAGTACGGCACAATTTGCCTCCACACCTGGCACCACATCTCCCCGCTCTTCGAATGCTTCATCATACGCGGGTCATTCCCGCTCCAACTCCAGATCAAGGGCAGCAACGAGGTTACGAAAAGATAGGTAAGTTGTGCTCGTCATCAACCAGTTTGGCTTGCATACCTGACTGTAATTCTAGACAAAGCGTGTCATCCATAGCCACGGCGGTACCTCAGGTATTGCCTGAGGCGGCGAATCGCCCTACCATTCCAGTCATGCTGCAAAGTCCGGTCTCGCAGATGCCCATGCAGCCCATGATAGCACATCCTCCTGCATGCACAAATTGTGGCCATGGCCAACCAACGATCCTGATATACATGCCCTTTGGACCCCCTACGCAACCTGTCGCATATACAGGTACCGGTGGCCCTGTATACATGATGCAGCCGCCGCAGCAGTCGCAACAGCCGCAGCAACCACAACATTTGCAACAACTGCAACAACCGCAACCAGCGCCCGTGAACATGGCGCCCCAACATGAGTTCCCCTTGAATCCACCCATGACAGCCATTACTGTTCCGATGGCCGGCTGTGCGAGTGACACGACTGGAACGGGAGCCAGTCATAAATGTCACTGTGGTCCCGGCTGTCAGTGTATTGGCTGCCTTGAGCACTTACTCAACGACGCGACTAGGGAATACGTTCGATCGGCGCAAGAGTCCTTATACGATTTCAGTTCGCCATACACGGGTATGCAAGATATCGACCCGGTAGCCGTGCCTACAGCGCAATCCATTGCCAATTTGACCCTCAGCCCAGAACAGACACTGGCCCCTGAGGACTTCTTTTTCATAGACTATCCATCAGGACACAGAACATACCCTGGATGAGCGAAACGCAATGAGGGAATAAGAGAAGAAGAAGAGAAAAGAGAAAAAGGAATGACATCAGTTTCTGGCCCTGCGAAAGTGAAATTCATTATAACTCATCATAGCAGCCGATCCCCCGACCTGCCGCCACTCAATTTTGCGGAACAGGTCAACGTGGCCTGGAATGAGTTAAGCGCCGAAAATGAAAGAACCAGAAGGGCCCAACGCGAATGTAATACATATAAAGCCCATGGTCCGCCCTTTGGCATCCCCAGCAGAGACGATATTTACAACCTATGGCGGACCTACGATAGGGGCCCCATCATAGCGAAGATCGCTTATTTGGCCTATTATTGGCAAGCTTTGCCTCGCAGGCTGGCGATGATCGACATCCAAGCAATAGACGAACGATTCTGTTCAACTGATGAATATTTCTACAATATAGCGGTACGCATTCCATATCCTTGAAACGATGAGCAAACCTTTCCAAGCACAACTCCGTTTTTCCGATGTGCACAGATTCTTCAACGCCCAATGAGTACGCGCGATTATGGCGGCAACTGAAATTGCTCATTCAATTTATATGGACTTGTTCTGACAGGTAGCAAACCATGTCTAGCAGGACAATGATTACGCTGTTCGCACGGAACTTGTTCTCAGTGACTTCTCATGGGGGACGAATAGGGACACTGTTCATCTTTTCGAAGCGCGGAAAACTGTACAAATTGAATAATCAACTATTATGCGCCTGGCTTCTTCTGGCGTTGAACACTCGGAAACGCAGGCCGGGGAGAATCAGCACTTTCGTCGGTGTGCGTTTACTCTTCTTTTTGCCGCTCCATGGCATCTGCCTCGATAAAGGTTTCCTCATCCTCCTGGACGTTGAGCGTTGCAATCTGATTGCGAAGCTCACGCCGCCGCTTGTCGCTCGTTGCATGTGCGAGCTGCCTCATGGCATTCTCCCTCAACATTCTGATATTCTTCAGGTCGGACCCCACGGGTAACGCCTCGAGCTCTGCCATTCTCGCAGGGGCAGATTCGTTGACGAGATGATACTCATTCACTGAGGGCAAAGAACAGACTTCCCCCGGACCCATCTGTACGTTGCTCCAAACCAACTCGAAGGTCCAGTACAACCAATCGTCTTTGGCGTTCTCGACAGATCTGTAGATGTCTTCTGCGGCATTTAGCAACCACTGGTTGGCGAATATAGCCGACGTTAGGTCTTCCTTTCTCTGATTGAAGAAGGTGTCGAGAGCAAATTCGGCCATCGCCACGTTCCTCATGGTTCCGTCTCTGTACATGTCGAGGCAGAAGGCATGCAGGCTGAAATACTCGCGGCGTCTACGGTCTGAACCTTCCCGTGGATGGAGGGGGCCAAGCTGATCGTCTGTCTGGTTGTCAGCAACATGTTGTCTCTTTCTGCAGATTTTCCACTGGCCAATTACTTACTCTGGGTCAATGCCAAAATGTCTTCTCTCATCTGGTCCTGCGACAAGACGTCGCCGTTGTCGAGGTCGCGGACCAGGAACCTCATGAGTCCTAGTAACCTGGGAAACTTGCCGTTCTGGTCCCATCGTGGGCATTTTCTGACCGTGTCGGCCAAGATGTAACGGAAGATTGCAGAGAATATGGCAGGACCTCCGTCTGGAGATCATGTAAGCGATAGGATCATCTTGAATGTCCTCGCAACAGGCAAAACACAATGGAATCAATACCGTACCTTTAGAGGTTCTCTCGTCCTGCCTCCAATTTGTGACCATTTTCACGAGCGCGTCTTGATGTGGATGCTTTCCGGCCCTTTCAGCGCTCCTGGGCGGTTGCATGTACCAGCTGACCTTATGCATCACGTTGTCGACAAAGTCCTTGCCCTCGTCGGACAGGGATTGCTTGGCCCAGTCGGGACCCTTGAACTTGGCCTTCCATCGTCGGTGGGCCTGTCGCGCGTCGGCTTCTTGCTGTGCTTGAGATTGAGACATGGTATGAGATGGTTGAGGAATGAATTCTCTGTTGGTTTTTAGTGAGAGTATGTGTATGCGAATCGAGACAGGGTTTCTTTGGTTTGATGGAGGAGAGAGAGTAGAAGTCAATTTCGAGGTCGAGGAAAGGTGTTTGTGAAAATATATATAGATATGGCGGAGGGGGGAATGATTCAGAGCATTTGACTGCCGTCTTGTGAATCACTTCGACTCCGGAGCGGCTCAACGTGGTGACTGACTGACCACAGTCAGGCGCAGAATCAAGAGCTGAATGCCATTCTCATTACTTCTGACGCTTTTTGCTAAGCTAGTCTACTCGTAATAACAGTGAAATATATGTCAACTTGCCCTCGCTACTCGAGTTGCCGGGTCATAATCGTGTCATTTATCCCCCCAATGGCGAGTGCGCACCGTCAAGTTCATGATTGGAGTCCTCGAGGTATGGCCGAACCCCTGCGATTTATCAAATTCAAGGACAAACCCGAGCTCAAAAAGCAACAACTTCCCAAGAAGCTCTGGCTTCCAAGAAGTGCTGTCTTGTCTGTGGTTCGGGAGTCTTGGGCGTCGGAGAGAAAGCTTCGATGTTGTCATTGGCAGATAGAATCAGCTTTGGAGGAAAATAACATTATGGAACACTGAGTGGTGTGGACCAAGTTCAGGCTGTCAGTTCCAAACGTGAGTGATGTTAGTTCGTTTTGGATGGTTGACCGAAGCACCTTTCTTGGACACCACATAGCAGCTGAAATATCTGGGCCAAGCCTGGGACTCGGCTACCAATTAGTGAACTCGTCCATATAACCGTGATGTTGTAGAATTGGTCCAATGCATGCTCATATAACGGATCTATGAATCTGATTGGGTATCAAATCTTTGCAGCTAGTGGACGGCAAATTAAACTGACGGCGGCAGTTGCATTTCTTGTCTTCGACGTATGCACTTGCTTGCAGGCCCAGATTCTATAGAGGATAGAACTTGGTGTCTAGTTCTGTATAATATATGCTTGAATAGGTATGCATATTAGATGTGATAACCCACTGATTAGAAGGCATAGAACACGTGACACCTTAAGTAAAGCATGACTTGAATTCTAAGAGAAAAGAAATAGACTACGAGACTCCCACACCTAATAAGCACTCCGCATTACCCTTGCAGAAGATAAACGACTTTCCTCTACCTCATTCGTGGTGCATTCCTCAATCACTCCTTGATATGCTTGCGAAAATGAGTGGCTACTTCCCTTGACATACGCCACCATACGCAGCCAGACTCAAGATTTCGTCTTCATCCTCCTGATCAGTGCTGGCCAGACCAGAATTCTCCCAGACAAGAATCAATGATCTCTGCCTTTGCGGCATCTGACTCTCCGCGTCCTCGAAGAAATTCTGCAGCTTCCTTCAATTCTTTGACACCTTCATCCCATGGCGGCACTTCGATCTGTCGTTCACCCGTGAGCTTTTCAAATTCTTTGGCTTCCATAATCCAGAGGCCAATAACAGGCCAGAGCTTCTTAAGCATTTTTTCCCCTTTGAGCTCATCGCCTTCGTCTTTGCATAGCAGGAATGTATTTACTGCCGCCTCAAGGGATGCTGGCGGGCTGAAAACTTTCCAGGAGAGCTTGTTCCAGCAACTGATGAGAAAAATATGGAAGTTCTGGAAAAAAGGGCCGTTCAGGCCGTTGTCTGTGTCTAGAAGGAAACGCTTAGTCAAGATGCTTTCAATATATGACAAAGACTTAGCGGGTCGTTCGCACTGTCCTGGGCCTCTCTGATGATCTTGTCAAGGTTGCCATTTGGCATTGGTTCACATTGAAAAGGACTGTCTGCGTCCATGTACGCCAGCCTTTCGATGACCTTTTCCAAGCGCAAAGAGTTGATTCCATTGTCGCTGTTATCCATGCAATTCTGCTGTGGAATCTCCAGCACAATTCTTTCCGCGAATTTGTAGAAGGCATTTTGAATGACTGCAGACGAGCTTAGTCTTGATTGGAATATGACCCCGATATATGAGCATGTGAGCAATAGTGCAAATGAGAAGCTTACACTGATCCCGCCCACCTTCGAGCTGAGCCACAGCTTCACCATTCACCGCGAGTGCCAAAGTCGTTGAATTCAGCAGACTCGTAATTCCGGAAAAGAAAAGGTCGTCGACGTCCTGGTCATAGTGCAGGTATCCCCTCAATCTTGCCCACAGCGCTTCGACAAGCCTATTCTCAACCTGCTCGACTCCGGATGCAACTTCAGCCATGCTGGCCTCTTCAATCGTGTTTTTCTGACTCGAGAATTCCAAAACACTCGATCGATCACGGTTATTGCTTCTTCAGTCGTCCGAGCTAATATGGCGTCTTGAGGTAAAGAGATCACTTGAGGCAATGTGGTCGATTTATAACCTGCGAGAGCCTTGGTTGTTTGTCATCGTCGCACTCTGAAGAACTGCGACACCAGAGCCGGAATGCTTTCTCACAGCTATGATTTAACATTGCCCGAAACGGAACCAACTTGTTGCGTAACACTATATTTGAATTATACCAAAACAATCCGGAAAGCCTGTCCAGGCATCTGTTTGGAAATTGTAAGCTTCATTGTCCGCCGGATATTATGGGTTGCCTTGCGATCACGAGCAACCAATAATGACCTAGAATGGAAACATGGCCCAACTTCTGTTATCCAGGCGTTAGAAGCAGTCGGATGATTGCTATCCTCGAGGCATGTTTGTCGCGGTTTTGCTCTGCAACCGGAGTCGTGGGGCGCCACACCCTCAATAGGCAAGGGATACATTTTTCTAGTCGGCACAAAGCTCCAAATGAAAACGTACAATCACCAGTGATGCGCCGAGTGTAACTATAGAGCAAGAACTCAGTATTAAGCATCAATTGACCGATCTGACTGACAAAGTAAGAGGACGAAGCATGCAGTACCTATTGGTCTACCCTATCTTTGCCTCTGCCACCCATTCGTGTCCTTCTCAGTTCTGCTCAAATTATCAAGCTGCCATGAATTCATTTTCAAGTGCAATGTATGACTCGACCCAAATCAACGACGACGAGAAGGCCTAAGTTCCTGTCCACATAGCGGCAAATTATTCTCCATTTCCCACTCATACAAATATTGCAGCTCCTCGAAAGAAGGATGGTGGTTGAACCACCTTTGTATCACCGTCGACTTCTCTATGTCGAGAGGGCTCTGAGTTATGACGCAACGTCGCTGAAGTGCTCTCAACGCGACCCAGCGATCCGCCTCGCTGGGCACAGGGAAGATCTGATACATCCGTGGGTCGGGGGAGGACATCATCCACTAGTTGATGACACTCCAAACAGTCTCCAGTTCGTATCCTTGGAAAAAGTAGTCGACGGCCACGCCCAGAGGATCTAGACTAGTGAAGATCCGAGGGCCAACTATCGTGCTGCCAACCCTCGGGTAAGCCATGTTCCAGATATTGATCAACCAGATGTTTAGATTCTTGAAGCGGTCTTCGCCGGTGTCGAGGGGACGATGGTGATAGACTATTAAAAGAATCGTCAGTAGGCGATTACCTGAAGGTGGACAGCCCCGCAGAAGGGAGAGGCTTACGGCGGGTGGCTTCTCCGACGATTATATCGAAGTCGGCTGACTGAATGGGTTTGGCCCCCAATTCGTCGCGCGTGGCGATCCAGTCATGAGTGAGGTATGTCACAAGGTTAGCCAGACGCACGGCTGGCGTGATCTCTTGATTTCCTTCGCAAGGCAGAGATACGAGCTCGGACACGATATACTGGAGCAACGGGCGGAATACCCTTGGCGCAACTATACAGCAAGTTTTCGTTTCAATACGCCTAGTTCTTTGGAAGGGATGTGGAGTAATGGTGTTGCTCTGAAAGGCGGAGCTGACTTACTATGCGCGAGATCATATCCCTCATGTCCAAACTCCTCCTTGACCATCTGCACCAAGCCCGAGGCCAGAGCTTGGTTGTTTGCAGTGACTTGGGCGTCGATAGTCAGATCGTCGTCATTCATGGGTTCCTCCTCTGGTTTGTTGGAGAACGTACAAACATCCTCCTTCATTCTCGAGACCAGCAAAGTAATTTTAGTGCCGGTTCCGATGGGGTTCCTAACTAGAGGCATGTTTGCGGGAGGATACAGGTTCAGGGGCGAGATGGTTATCTTCTGAGTTCGTGCCGTGTGACTGAGGTTGCATTGCGCTTTCTTCGGTGAGCCTGCAATGATAGTAGTAAAGGTGGTGCAAAAAGATGAATTATTCTGGTGGAAGTTTGGAGCTATTTATATATTTTGAAATATTCTTGCCCATGATTAAAATCGTTGCCAGACTCAATGATTCACATCTTGGACCACATCCACAGCTGAGAGAAATGCAAGTAGTCATACGGGCTGAGTTCTTATTCAGTCATGGACTTCCACAGCCAACATCGCAAATGGGTAGTATAGAATATAGATTTTCCAGTTCTCTCCCTCCACGGATCCCACCCTCTTGTCTTGCCTCTGCTCTACTCGAATGATGAAACCTATCTTTCAAATCTTGACTTCTTGGTGATGACATTGGTTGGACTTTGGCATGCTGGTTCTGCGGCCGCTGCCTATACCGCAATAGTCTGGCAACCAGAACCAGGTCCCGCTTCGAGCAAGGAACGGGTTGAAACAATCTCCGCCTACACAAGTGAAGGACAAGCATGTAACAACAGCCAAATACATGGATCCTAGTGGTTCACAGTAGTGCAATGCCATGATTCCCAGAGCAGGTGCTCAGCGGTAACAAGCTTGAGTTTATCATGGCTGGGGTCTAGATAGTGCACAAGTCCAATGACGAGGGACTCGAGCAACACCATCGGTGACTAGACGTACCCCAAACAGCGCAAGCCAGTCACTACAGTCATGTTCACCCATTGTGCACCAGTTGGCTGTTCAGATGCTTCGTTGCTCACATTCAGTCGAGGATTGGTGATTGGTCACTGCTACCGGACCCATGAGTCCGGCAGTCTTACTTGGACAGCCTTGAGTAGTCCGAGAACGTCCAAGAAATACTGTCCAAGCCCAATGCCGACAGCGTTTGCAAGCATGTGTATCTCTCTAGCACGTAGACACTAGTCTGTCATGCCATCTGAAGCTGTGTTTTCCCCAGGGCTTTGATGCATAAAGCTTGACTCGCTATCTATATGGACCAGACGGTCATGAACAATGATGTATAATATAGGCACGACACAAAGTGCTTGTCAACATATATGATGGATCAGATGGTCTCAAATTGTCCTGTATAGGTGGTGATGTTGCCGCCCAGGACATTTCAGCATGCTCCCGCCGAAGCGGAAAACCAATAAGCTGTTCGAGTTTAACGGCTCGTCACATCCATTAATAGTTGATACAGAAGAAAGGGGGAAAAAGAGAAGAGGAAACGGCGGGCGCCCGCGACGCGCTTTTGAATCAAAATTCCTTCGTGTCCCGCTCTTTGCTATCGCTTCGAGTCCTTATCGACACGTGACCGGCTGTGCCGTGACTGCAATGGAGTCCGAGCTTCTTCCCAGTCCGCCGATACCCGCAACTATCCAATGAGCACCGGTTGGCGATCCGGTCGGTGACTAAGTCCCTAAAACCACTGAGTAACAGGTCCCTGCCTCTGGCCTTTAGCGGTGCCTGGCAGCCTTAGCAGGCCCTGTGAAGCCTGGCAAACAAAGCCTAAGAAGGAAGACCTTGGCGGCCAGAGCAGCGATCGGGGCTCCAGCCGGTGGCTCAGGTAATCAGACCATACAAGCGAGCGGAGCTTTCGCCCTGCTAAACCATTATTGTGAGTGGTGACGGCGACCACCATCGTATCCATACCACACGATTCAGTTCCCGACCTCGCTGTTCCCATTAGCAATTGATTCGTTTGATTTTATATTTTCTTGCGACGCGCCCCCCGAAATGCAGGAAGCACGGATAAGATAAGAAGACTGTAAGTCATTGCGAGAGAATCACTCATCGTATCCATATCTCCCCTCCAAGCCCAGCCCAGTCATCCATTCGTTCGGCCGAGAAAGGAATCCTCTCTTCCTTTCCTCGTCGCATTCTAGGTAACCGTGGTGCTGACTCCAGTCTCTCCCCCCGTCTCTGCAGATAGCCATGTCTCTTGCCGCTTTCCGAGGCACTTCGCGTGCTCTCCGCACCCTCCCGAGATTGGCGGCCGCGACGACGACCAAGACGACCGCTGCCCGTGTCGGCGCCCGCGTCCAGGTCCAGGGCTGCGTCGCCGCTCGTCGCGCCCAGTCCTCGTCGGCCGCCTCTCTCGAGGGGCAGCAAAGTGTACGACATGAATCTACCTCTGCTGACACTGGAGTCGCACCCAATGGTTCTGATGCTGATGCTGCTCAAAAGTTGCTGTCTGCGCACCTGCGCGAGGCCGACCCTGCCGTTTTTGATATCATTGAGAAGGAGAAGAAGCGCCAGAAGCACTCCATCAACCTCATCCCCTCCGAAAACTTCACTTCGCAAGCCGTTCTCGATGCCTTAGGAAGTGTTATGCAGAGTGGGACATTCTTCTCAGCCATCCAGAGACACGTATAGCTGATTCCCGTGCAACAGACAAGTACTCCGAGGGATACCCTGGAGCCAGATACTATGCTGGAAACGAATTCATTGACCAGTCCGAGAGGCTATGCCAGCAGCGCGCCCTCGAGACCTTTGGTCTGAGCGACAAGGAATGGGGCGTCAACGTGCAGTGTAAGCCGACTACCCTTGGAACCGCTTCCACCGAATGACAAGACTGATATCCATCTCCAGCTCTCTCTGGCGCTCCCGCGAACCTCTATGTTTACTCCGCCCTCATGAACACCCACGACAGACTGATGGGTCTGGATCTGCCGCACGGAGGTCACCTTTCCCACGGATACCAAACCCCGACCAAGAAGATCTCGGCGATTTCCAAGTACTTCGAGACAGTACCTTACAGGTTGAACGAGGAGACTGGCCTGATCGACTATGTTAAGCTGGACGAGCTCGCCACCATCTACCGACCCAAGATCATTGTGGCAGGAGCCAGCGCTTACGGCCGCTTCATTGACTACAAGGCCATGAAGGAGACGGCCACCAAGGTTGGCGCCTACCTGGTTGCCGATATGGCTCACATCTCGGGTATGGTCGCGGCCAAGGTCCTGCCCAGCCCCTTCAGCTACGCCGATATCGTGACGACCACGACCCACAAGAGTTTGCGCGGTCCTCGTGGTGCCATGATTTTCTACCGAAAGGGAGTCAGGTCCGTCAACAAGAAGAAGGAGGAGATCATGTACGACCTGGAGGGACCTATCAACGCCTCGGTATTCCCCGGCCACCAGGGCGGTCCCCACAACCACACTATCACCGCCCTCTCGGTAGCCCTCAAGCAGGCGCAGACACCCCAATTCCGCGCATACCAGGAGCAGGTTCTGGCCAACGCTCAAGCATTCTCCAAGAGATTGAGCGAGCCCAAGAACAGCGGCGGTCTCGGATACAAGGTTGTCAGCGGTGGCACCGACAACCACCTGGTCCTGGTTGACCTGAAGCCTCAGCAAGTCGATGGTGCCCGAGTTGAGCGTGTTCTAGAGCTTGTTGGTGTTGCCAGCAACAAGAACACCGTTCCTGGTGACAAGTCGGCAATGGTTCCCGGTGGTCTCCGCATGGGTACTCCCGCCATGACCACTCGTGGCTTCAACGAGGAGGACTTCGTTCGTGTGGCAGACATTGTCGACCGCGCAGTGACTATCGCGGTCAGAGTCGACAAGGCCGCCCGCAAGGCAGCTGAGGAGAAGGGTGACAAGTACAAGCTGAAGTTCTTCTTTGACCACCTTGGTAGCGGCGAGGATGACTCTGAGATTGTCCAGCTCCGCTCCGAGGTTGCTGACTGGGTTGGCACCTACCCCTTGCCATGGACTGAGGAGGCAAAGGCGTAAAGTTATGACATTCTTATACGGCGCTTGAGAACTGATTAGGAGAGGGTCATGGGTAGGTCGTATCAGTCTCATTGAAGACGTTGGTACTTTCTGTGATCCTAGGTCTGCCACGCGGGGATCGTCCCCCGCTAATAGGGCCGTGTCGGATGCGAAGAGCACTGCTTTCTGTAGTCATTTTTGCGTACATCACATCTCATCCTTGCATCGGGAGTCTGGAGTGTCTGTTTATAGGTTTTATACGCCGGTCATATGAAGTCAGTTAAGCTCACATGTGTCTGTGTCTCCGTGCCATGATCACCAGCCTATATTTTGGCTGTGAGGTTGCCGTTGAAAGTTTCAACCTTGAAGCCGAAGCAGTAATCACGTCGATCAATGATCTCGTATGTCTGGCCTACTACCATAAGATGGGATCAAAAATCTAGTAATATCTGTACCTCAAATATCAAGCGGCAACTGAGTTTGCCGTATTCCTTCTATAGTCGTCAAGAACGTGGCAGAACCAGAATGGGGATGAAATGCCAAACAGCGGAAGTGACAATCTCGAGTAGATGAAGTGGACAATGCCGAAAACAACACTCGGCTTCCTCAAGCTTACATGGATTTCCAGATTATGACTGTGACTTGCAGGTTCACTTCGTTGACAGATCTGTCAGGACATGATGGCGACGGCATTCGTGTTTCCCAGGACAGGTAAAGCTGCTACGAGTTGTATGCCAAATCAGCGTCATGGACTTGGCATTTGCAAGATATTCATCCACGCGAGTAGACAGGCCGAGCCGGGCTCGCGCGCGAGAAAACCCCGATTGGATATATCGGGCAAGGCGAAAGGGAATTACCGCGTTGTTCGGTCTACGGTGCCAACGCTTTGCGAAAGTAAGATATCCAAGTTTCACGCTTCATTAGGAGGTTGTAACATAAAGGGGCAAGTACCTGGCTCCATTCGCAGGAGACCAAGCCTGGTTACAGCGCATGAAGTCTATTAGATGTATCTGCCGTTTCGTTATATATCAGGCATCCGAACTCTGAAGGCTTTGGGTCGGATATAAAAGTGGCAGGAAAAATTGATGTGATGAATGCTTATCACTGGATAAGTTCGCCAGAGATCCGCGACCTATAACGGGTGAATGTTTTGATGTGATGGTCACACAACAGTTTCTGTCTACGATTCGGTTCATTGAGTCTGTTTCTTCTTTCCTTCTTGTTTGAATATATCTATATTCTCGGAAATATAAATAAATGGGTTTACTGCGTCTCTTTCTTTCTAAATGGATTTGTTTTGCAAAAGTAGTACAGGAATTTCAAAGCAAAAAGAGTTGTAGGTACAGATGTTGAGAAACTCTTGTCAGTATGGTATACCAGACGTGAGAAATCCACGCCAGCCCGACGATCTCTGCGGACCAACCAGAGAGGACTCGAGAGGCAACTTATGGACAAGGCATTTGCAAGTGACCTGTTATCAGGTCGTGGTATCAGGCCGTGGCAGTGGCGGCTGTTCGCAGACTATCCATACATCCTATCGATGATCGTCGGATCGTCAAGAGTCTACGCCGGAAGGGTGTGACTGATACGTTTAGACTCAATCTAGTTTACTAGTATCACGAAACCGGTTTCTGCCCTACGCGAGAACGCGGAGGTCTCATGGCGTGAACTCGGGGAAATCTACCACATGAACAATTCAAGTCCACAAATACAAGCCACACAACCATGGACTAGAACGTGGGCGCCAGGCACGCCGTGGGTACGGCCCGGGGGTTGTTGCGGAGTAGGGTGTGGACGCATGCCACGACGGAGAAGACCAACGCGCTACGCGAGGGGTTGAGATCTTTCTGCTGGCATTTCGACTGATGGCCAGCAGTGAGTTGTGTCACATTTCGTCTGTGGCCTTCTAGTTTCTGTAGGAGAAGAGCAGTCGACGGCCGTGAGAGCCAGTTTGCTTCGTGCTCTAGGGGGGAAAGAGCATGGGACAATATCTCCGACAAACTGAGGTAAGTTCATGTATAATACGTCTCGATGACTGCTATGCCCGCAGCGATTATTTTCATTCAAACCTCCATTGGTCGTATCATGCCACTTTGGTGGCACCCAAAACTCCACATGTGAGACTCTATAGACATCTAGAAGCACGCCAGCTATCAAAGGTGGAATCATCAGGGGCAGACGAGAAACATCCTTTGGATAAGTGCCCAAGTGAACTGCGAGTCGACTTGCGTCAGCCCAGAGAGAATAAGGAGCGCAAGCTTGGGAAGGAGAAACACAGCCACGGCGGCCTTCGTCATATCAGTGGGACACCGTGCCAACGACGAATATACAAACGGCGGGGAGTACCGTACCCGCTCTCCCCGTGGGAACCGGAGAAAAATGGGCCATGCCGATCGAGGCATTGCATCTTCAATCAACGATCATATACCTAGCGCCAGGCGCCACGGTCACAACGACGACTGGAATTGTTGGATCGGGATGGTTTAGCATCCAGTAGCCAGCTCCTGAGGAACGATCACTCGCCAAGGCGATGGAGAATATCACATAGATCGACGTTTGTAATTCGCGAATTGGTATCCGAGTAGAATCAGTCATGGATGTCTCGAAGGTTGAGGGGCCGAGGAGGGGAGTCGTATTCATGCATTGGGTTCCATACGATAGTGTCTCTCTCCAAAACCGCCCCATCTCGATCTATCGGGTGATGGATGAGGATGATGGATGAGGATGAACGACCGACCCGCCTTTTTCGGAACCGTGGCCGTGCTATCTGGTTTGATTTCGTCACACAATTAAACCGGTTGCCGGTCTGCGGTTCGTCGTGGAACATGTCACAAAGGTCCGTGGGCCCGGGCTGGGTGGGGACACGGCTAGCAGTCTCACGGACCCGACGGTCTCATACTCTCGTGGTCCGGAGTAGACGTGAGCAGAACTCATGCAGCGCGCATGGCTTGAGGACTGGGGCTAGGAAGCACGAAGGAAGAAAAGCGGACGTCTTCCTGAGCAAGGGGTATGGAGAACAGAAAATTGTGGGCAAACAACCGTTGACGCCATTGTGTCGGGTTCGGCTCATAATGGAGTACTTTCCGTACATACAGTAGGATGATGCCATTTGGCATGGAATGTGGAGTTGCGCATTCGGGTCAGGACAGGCGGCGCAAAGCGTTCTGCCGTGAGCACTACCACCCATCCAGGCCATCCTCGCGTAGTCGTCCATGCAGTTGTAGTATGCAGCTCAACAACTTCGATGTGCTTGGAGTTGGCATCTAGTCCTTGCTGTGACACGACTACACAATTAAAATTGGCCAGCGGTGACCCTTGGCTGTCTTTCATATGAAGAGTATTGAGCGTCGTACACAATGATGTAGGCAGGTCCGTGCATGAGTATAATGCAGATGAAACTGGAAAATGGTATGCCGCTGGCCGTAGGAGCAGGTTGCATACGACGACCGTCCGTAGCTTGTCCGGGAGTCAGTATGCCGGCATAGTATCGGAAGTAGTGCAGACCATTCCGTACCGCCTGGCTCTGCCCCGGCTGTTGGCTGCTATGGTTGGAGTTGGATGGCGTCAAAAACCGGTTTGATGAGTCTGCCATTCGCAGTCATGTAAGGGAGATCAGGAGCCCGTCCAAAGGTGCTGGCCTGCGAGGTGTATCCCCATTTCTTTCTCGGACCGTTATGGGCCCTTTTCACTGTGGGTACAGAATGCGCACGGGGTGGTGATTGACTGTTGATCCCGGCGACGGCTCTGTCAATCTAGTGGCACTTGACCTCTGTAGCATGGCATTCTGGCATTCTGATAAATTTTCTTGATCGAGATTCCGTAGCGTATCTATGATGCTCCTGCTCGAGCTGCTATGTGGCAGTGGGTTCGAGTTTGGGGCAATATGGACTAAAGCCAGAGAAGGGCCGATGAGAGCTGCGAGCCCAGAGGTCTGACGTTCTGCAGTTCCCCAGAGCCCCAGGCATGCATTGTGTTTGTTCGTCTTGTTGCAAACTGCTGCCAAGTATTCCTGTTATGCAGCTAGCTTTGAACGAAAAGAAACACGAAAAAGAGAAGGAATGGATTAAAATTCTGAGCAGGGTATTAGCCCGAGCCCTAACCCACGCAAGCCACGAATGGCCAGGCGAGCCAGGCTCGGAATAGATGCCAGAATGCTGACAAGCTGGTGGTTGGCCAAGGGCGAGTTTGGCGGCACTGAGATGAAGCGGCGCTGCAGAAAAGCGCCGAAAACCCTCAGGGATCTTTGGAGGCCCTAAAAATGCAGTCACAGTTGTAACCAGGCCAGCCTAGGACGACAAGCGTGACGTTGCACGGTTATCGGTTTGGGCTACTTGCGACGACGATCTCTCCATGGTTAAGGCAAGTGGCGGCTCTGCGGGATAAATGTTGTGAGCCTTCGGGTGTAGCACCATGTCTCTGCTGCTTGTACCGCCCTTGGCCGCTACAGTCATCAAAAGTGTGGCTATTGGGTGGACGGTACATGGAACGGCAGCCCTAAAGAAGCAAGCCGTAATGCAACCCAAGTTGCTGCGAATTATTATTGTTGTGCTCTGTTGGTTTCGCAAAAAAGGGCTCTCGATGTAAACAAGCTGACATGCTGCCCTTGAGCTTGTTGTTGTGAAGGACGGAATATCGGAAATATTTCGCGGAGGTGGCCAGATGAAGAGCATCTTGCATGCGGTTGTCGACATGACTGCAGCTGTGCCGTAAATATCACATCCCGAATCCGTCATCAAGCAGCAAGAGCTGCAGAAGACGTACAACCACTGTACATGCGGCGTGAGAGTCCCTTCTTTCACATGCCTTCAGGGGGGTCGACACGCCGTGCCAGCTGGGCTGTACGATTGGTCAGAATTGAAAGACAAGAGACGCATTGAGCTGACTGCCGCTGATGCCTCGTCAATCAATTTGGAGGACGTAGATAAGGCAGGCCGGCGTCATTCGCGACCTGACATTAGTCGAGTGCGCCATAACAACGGGCTATGATGATATGTGATATGTGATGATTCAATGAGTATTGAATTGGTGTTCTTCTGGTCGTATTCTAGACGAAGCGCTATTTTGGTTGCGCGCGTGGTGGTTGCATACGATTCGAGTCGCGAGACAAAAGAAGTATAGAATCGAGTGGGTATTTTGTGGATATAGTGGCATCTGTTCAGCGCATCCGTAGACAGGATGTACCGCGATATGTATGGAGAAAGATGTCGTGTACCATGCAGTCGCAGCATGCGATCTGTCCTTCTCCGCGTTTTCTCTGGAGAATTACCCCGGATTCATCGACAGCAGTAATGCCGGAGAATGAATCAGGTAGGTGTCCATCATTTGCCATGACCATGGTTGTAGGTTTGCCCTATGCGGCAGCGACTTCATGAGCCGGGATGAAGATGTTCTTTCATCGGTCGAGCGGCCGATGAAAGTGTCAATTTCCGAGTCAGGAGCCAGTCGACGGTTCATCAATTTCCATCCAGAGGCGACACGTTAAAATAGCCGTCCAGCAGGCTTCCCACGAGCCACGCCGGCCAAGAGAGATTACCGAGATCTACTACGGTGGCAGTCCATGGCGAAACAATAGAAGACGGAAGCTGAACATGGCCTCAACTGTGGTCGAGTGGCAGCACACCACATGAGTCAACTTGCATGGCATACCAACGCAATCAGGATATGATGTGAAGTCTGTCCGGGATGCCCATTGTCGCTGTTGCAACTGTAATTCGGGGCCAAGGAGACGGTTTCCTGGCAAACCTGGGGTCGAGTGTGTTTGTGTCTCTGCTACCGCGGCTATGCCACATTGTATGCAACGGATGTCGCAAACACCCGGGGCCGGCCGTCAGCAACGCGAGAGATGCACTGCAGCCTCAATATCCTGGTGGCTGGTTCAGGTTGTTTCGTCGTAAATCATGCGACCATTACTTGGAGATTGACGTATCATCCGAGGATTTAATCATGTAGGTATGTGGTGCTGTTTCTCGACGGAATGTTGTGTCGGGACATGATCTGATGCCGGTCGTTCGCAAACTTCCGTGCGCCACGGGAACTTGGAGGGGCACAGGCAGTCGCAGCAGTCGCAGGACAAATAATTATTTTGGAAGGCACAAACAATGGAGGGGTGGAGGGGTAAACTCGAAAGGGCCCGGGGCATGTTTGGAGGGGCAGAGGGGTTCATTCAACATCGCCCAGTGAGCTGGAACGTTGGTTACACGCTGCGGGCCGAGGGGTGCAACTGGCGCCGGGGGCCGCTGAGACATTGCAAAGGGCCCCGTTGGTCAAGCCATTCGAGGCATTTCGTGCGACGCCTGGCGGCACTAAAACGCCCTATCAGCAACCAACAATAAGGTTATTTGGGCGCAACGCAATCAACAGCCACAGCCGAGCCCAGCGCTGGGCGCCGTATCTCTCTGTAGGGACCCCCGCCAAGGTTCCGCTTTTCAGGAACGCTTGACGTCATTTCTCCTTGACACTGCGCCCGGCCCCCGCTCCGACGTCCCCTTGAATGTGGGGCTCCCAGCTTAATAACTTGTAAGACAACTCGAACACCAAATGCAGCCAAGCAGACGCATCTCGGCCAACAAGCATCTATTTCGCTTGGTGTAAATCCTGCAAAGTGTCTCATTGGTGCTGTCCCCTGAACAAGGCAAGCAAAGCACCTGCAGGAGGGAAAATTTCATCAAGCTGACCAGAGCGAGATTCACCCCGAGGTATCACAGTACAACGATCATTTAATGTACATTGCTATTTCATCGCTGACATGAGAGATACATGGCAACATGGACTGTACCCGATGGCAGGTGTCTCGTAGTTGTTGAGCGAGACTTTCTGGCTCTTGCGAGTCCTGGCTCTTGGGACTTGAAGGCACGGAGGAATAGGTCCAGAGGTGTGGGTCTTTGATTGCGGTATAATCCAAATGTGCTACAGTTGGGAATTATAGTGGTTCCAGAGCAACCGAAAATACTCGTATACAGAGTGTGGCAGCGAAAGCGAGCGACTATAGGCATTTGCTGGGCCTGTGCAATTACCTGCGCCAGCCAATGCGGTTCTGGAACATGACAGGAAGTACATGGGCTAGGATCGATCAGAGTTTCTCGCGCGACTCAGAGAATTTTTTCAGTCCGTGTCGTCATTGTAGGCAACAGGTTGACAGGCTTATCAGTAGTTTTCGTACTTCTCGAATCCATAGGCTGGCCTCGCCGACTCTCGATGCTGTAATGTCCCCATTGGGCTTGGCTGTGGCTGAGGTGTGACAGGGGCCAGCCCGTGTGTGCCAGTGATGAGATAGTCGCTCCTCGTCATCTACCCCCAGGAGCTCAAGTCCAGACCATCTTGTACACTCCGCAACACCAATAGTCCCATCCACTAGGTGTGATGCTTCCCCCAAAGCCCCCCCGGCTTTTCACGCACATTTGCTAAACGACGGTGGGATTTTTGTTGGAAATTCTTGCGGTGTGAAATTCGACTGTCACGTGCTGAATCAATATACTTTGACAGTTGCAACCACTGTTGAACGGGCAAGCAGATATCGCCTCCCAGCTTTCTTAACAAAATAAATGAAATAGTCATGAACCGAGATGAGTGTTGCTACTTGCGGATGGTAAATATGTGCTCCAAGGCTCAGGTCAACATCAGTTGCCAGACCTACAGTAGGTTGCTAAGAATACCATCCGCATACTAGGCGCTGGAGTACCGATTTGTTGCCCTCATTGCGAGTATAATGCCTCGCCGCTGTCACCAAATACTACGACACTACAAGAATACAGCTGTGGAACTTTGCGGCCAGTGAACTTCGCCCGCATACACCATGGCCGCCGGTGTTAATCATGGTCTATTAGTGCCAAGCATGCACCTCAGAGAGGACCCGACTCTGATCAGTTCCTCTCTGGGACATGTTCAACATGTTATCATCTCACAGCTTACCGACTCGATCCCCTTGGAACGGGAGTATTCTGTATGTACATGTCGGGCCTCGTCGGCTAATCTGCCCGTCGAGAATGGAATGAAACGACAAGCGAAGATAGCGATAGGCTAGGAATCCCGTCCATATGCACGAGGGGGCCAAACTGCTAGGTATGGATGGTATGGGCAATGTCTCTCGATCATCGAGCAGCAGTCGAGCGAGAACGCTCACGTATCGTTGGTCGGACGGCCTCCCACCTAGATTGCCTTGTGCCAGGGGGTGTAATAAAGCACGCATACAGCCTCGACCCACAGCATGGACTGGTCCCTGACTGTTCTGGTTGATGGCATGGCTGCTGGTACGGCAGTTTGGGATGCCTGTGATATGAGAGAGAGAGAGAATACAGAGTACCTACACACGCAATCCGGCTGGTGACTGTCACAAACGTCGCCATGATGCCAGCTTGATTCGACCGCCCCACCCGACGGATCCACGCCGGTCCTGCACGCTACCTTGGTTTTGGATGGTCCATCATCAACCATGGAGGATGTACATCTCACGCTCACACACTGGCCTCCCTCTCACCACCACTCCCCAGCGACTATAATGTGTACATGTGGCTTGTAGAGTACAGTACTACATCCTACCATCATACCCAACGAGGCGAATCCACAATTTTTCTCGATATCCACATATTTGTGATCCACATCTACACATGTACAGCACTTCCCGGCCGTCTGTACTAGGTCTTGTCCATCGAGAAACGAACATAAATATGGCATTCCCCAGGCCGTCCCCATGGGATATTGAGAACTCTCTTTTCCAGTACAAATAATCGAGACCCATATCTTCGGAGCACACCAACAACTTCTCTCAACCTCACAACTTCTTTGTTTTTCATTCGCGTGTAGAGTTCGTTCCTTACCAAACTCATATCCAACAACCTCACCATGTCTTCGTCAACTCCCCAGGGCATTGAAAATGCCTCCTTCCACCGAGGCGTTTTCACCGATGAACTTGAGCACGCAAAGCACGATCTGGCTGATGCCACACCTATCGAGTCGCACAATGAGTCGCCTTCCGTCTCTTCGGAAAGTTCAGTACCCACATTGAGCCCGACCCAAAGCGCTACGCCCTCGACGCCACTCTCCGAGCCCGTCTCTCCTCCCGGCGACTTGGTGGCTGACGGCTTTGCTTTTGCCTTTGACATTGACGGCGTGCTCATCCGAGGTGGTCGCGCTATCCCGGAAGCCGTCGAGGCTATGAAGGTCCTCAACGGTCAGAACGAATATGGAATGAAGATGTAAGTCCTGCTTACCATCACTTGGTAGTCGATGTCAAACTAACAGTCACCAGTCCTTACATCTTTTTGACCAATGGTGGTGGAAAGTCCGAGGAGGAGCGATGCAAAGATCTGTCGAAACAGATGGAGATTGACATCTCTCCCGCACAATTCATCTGCGGTCACACTCCCATGTCGGAGATGGCCACCAAGTACGGAACCGTCCTGGTCGTCGGAGGTGAGGGTGAGAAGTGTCGCCAGGTTGCCGAGTCTTACGGTTTCACGGATGTTGTGACCCCCGGCGATATCATCAAGCACAACAGCGCAACCACTCCTTTCCGCAAGCTCACCCCCGAGGAACTTGCCAACTCTCGAGAGCGCGACTTTAGCAGCGTGACCATTGACGCCGTCTTTGTCTTTGCCGACTCTCGCGACTGGGCCGGCGATCTCCAGATCATTCTCGACGTTGCCATGTCCAAGGGTGGTCGCCTCGGCACAACCTCCGAGACCTTCGATGAGAGTCCTCCGATCTACTTCTCCCACAGCGACGTCCTCTGGTCTGCCGCACACAATGACCCCCGCCTGGGCATGGGTGCCCTCCGCGGTATTGTCGAGTACACCTTCAAGGAGGTCACCAAGGGCAAGACCCTGACCACCCATGCCTTTGGCAAGCCCCAGATTGGCACCTTTGAGTTCGCTACTCGCCTGCTCAGGAGATGGCGCAAGAACGAGCACAACCTCGATTCGCCCCCCGAGACTGTCTACTTTGTCGGCGACACCCCCGAGAGTGACATCCGGGGAACCAACCAGTACAACGCTCAGGCCGAGAACGACTGGTACAGCATCCTGGTCCGCACCGGCATCTACCAGGAGGGTACCGAGCCCGCCTACAAGCCGCGCAACACTGTCAACTCCGTCCTCGACGCCGTCAACTTTGGCATCAAGCGCGAGATGGAGAAGAAGCACGCCAAGAACACCCTGCCCCTCGAGGCCTTCAACAAGGCCAACAAGCCCAGGCTCACCGACCTGCCCAACTGGTTGCTCGACAACAGCGACTGCGCTGTGCTGAGCCCTGCCCAGGAGCGTGCTCTTGACATTGCCGCATAAGCAATTTTTCACGTCAACGATATTACGAGCTTACGACCTTGTTTCTCAATTCTTCATTCAACCAAGCAACAATTCACTTCGAATTATCCACCACATGTTCACCATACATCCCCGTAGATCATAGATCATAGAACATATGATAGATCGGGGGGTTTTCACAACCCTGCCCTCCCTTTTTTTCAGGAAACATCTTTTTTCTACCTAGGCACGGCATCATGCTCGCTCCTTAGCCGGAAAGACATTGAGACGGAATCATATCATTGGGCGGCGTTTTTTTTTTTTTTTTTTTTTTTTTT
>JACVEI010000120.1:0-61259 GCA_018115615.1 Pestalotiopsis sp. DP-2020a | reverse complement strand
TCTTTGGGCGCCTTTTTTTTTTTTTTTTTTTTTGTCGTTTGGCACAGGTTTACAAAACTTTTACTCATGTGCGGGAATTTACGGGAGTTGGGGGAAGCGACTGCTTTTCATGTCCAATGAGATATCCCTCAATGCAGAATAGCAAATTGAAATCATACCAACATTAAACGATTTGCCATGTTCGACCGCTACTTGCGATAGTTTTCGTCAAAGTTTCATTTCACCGCTACAGTCGTGTGTTCACTGAATTATTATTTCATCAATTCGTTAACTTTATCATGGTCGACTGACACCCAACCAACCAACCAACACGCGTAGCCAATACNTATTATTTCATCAATTCGTTAACTTTATCATGGTCGACTGACACCCAACCAACCAACCAACACGCGTAACCAATACNACTTGCGATAGTTTTCGTCAAAGTTTCATTTCACCGCTACAGTCGTGTGTTCACTGAATTATTATTTCATCAATTCGTTAACTTTATCATGGTCGACTGACACCCAACCAACCAACCAACACGCGTAGCCAATACTTCGTCCGCACCCATTTGCACCTCTCGACCAGTACCCATCACACTTACTGCAAATTCACAAACAAACCACCGTCCACCAACAGCTGCGCACCCGTGACATACCCGCTGAGCTCCTCGCACGCAAGGAAAACCGCCGGGCCCGCCAAATCCTTGGTATCACCAGTCCGGCCCAGGGGGATGCGGCCCTCCATGTACTTTCTNAAACCGCCGGGCCCGCCAAATCCTTGGTATCACCAGTCCGGCCCAGGGGGATGCGGCCCTCCATGTACTTTCTCTTGTCATCATCGGCAAGGTCCTCGTCATTGAGCTGGGTGCGAATCGTGCCCGGGAGCAGGGCGTTGCAGCGGATGTTGTACTTGCCGAGCGCCACGGCGGTGCTCTGCATCAGGCTCAGGACGCCCGCCTTGGTCGGCGTGTAGTGCGTCTGCAGCCCGCCGCCGACCAGCGCCGAGATGGACGAGACGCCGATGACGGAGCCGCCGGGCGGCGACTGCGCCGCCATGACCCGCGCCGCCGCCTGCACGACGTAGAAGGCGCCGTCGAGGTTGGTGCGCACCGTGCGCGCGAACAGGTCCGGCTCGAGGCTCAAAAACTCGGCGAACTGGCACACGCCGGCGTTGGACACGCAGATGTCCAGGCGGCCGCCGAACAGGCCCGCCGCCTTCTCGGCCAGCGCCCGCCCCGTCTCCGGGTCCGTCACGTCGCCGGGGAGGTGGTCGAGGGCGCCCGCGGTGTCGGGGGAGGCCTCCTTGAGGGCCGCCGCCTCGGACAGCAGCGACTCGAGGTGCGGCCGGTCGCGCGGCAGGTCTAGGTGGTTGACGACGACGTTGGCGCCCTGCCGCACGTACTCGAGGGCGATGGCCCGGCCGATGCCCGTCGTGCCGCCCGTGATGATGGCCGTCTTGCCCGCTAGGAGGTTTGTGACTGGCATCTTTGCTTGTTTGCCCCCTTTCTTCTTTTGTTTTCCGCCCTTGGTTTCCCGGCGGATCGAATATTGATCTTCTGCTTCTCCGGTGGGATATCGCTCGGACTCTTTATTCAATTGGCGGAATCCGTCGTGTGGTGAGGGGCGATGGAGGGGTAGAATTGGTCGTGCAACGGGAAGAGAGAAAGCTGTTCTCAGTGAACTTGGATATGATTCAGACGTTTCAGAAATAATGTCACTTTTGGAATCAATCAAGTCTTGAAATACCAAGAGAACTGTTGTAAAAAAAAAGATTGGTTTGTAAGAGTCAAAGTTCGTCGCTGGTGTTTGTGTTTCGCAAAGCTCCAAGCTGGGGCTCGGGACTATACAAGATCGGTGGCAGCCGACAGTGATCACACTCACGATGGCCGAGAACAAGCCAAGAACCAACTATACCCAAACCTCCCCTCTTCCTCCTGAGCTCCCCACATTAACTGGATAGAGTGTTCTCCCATCAGCATCCGAATTCCACAATTGAACGTAATCAGCTTCTCTTTTCGCTTTTCTAGAGGCTAGAATATCGGTATTCCCGCCCCTCTAGGCACGCGTCGTTGGTCTCGACTCCCCGCGATTCATTCCAAATGCGACCCCACCAAAAAAAATAATTGGAGGCTCTAAGAATGCCCCGCGTCTTCGGGTCAAAGACGACCGACCGTCGTCGCAGGACGGACCGGCTGATTGGGTTCTCTTTTCCCAGATGCCATTGGATTCCTTGCGGCCGTTGGGGAAGCCATACCTAGTCCGGGGCAAGGGCAGCATTTCGCAGAGCGTGTTCTTGTCTGGGGCGAAAATGAGTCGTGTCGACTTGCCATGATTGACCATCACGTCGTAAGGATCATGTTCCCATCATCATGGGTTGCACATGGAAAACAAAGAAGGGCAAGATGTTGCGAGCCAGAGAAGCAGATCCTTCCTTATACGTTCACACGACACGCTTTGAGCTTTTGCATAAAGCGGTTGAAAGATCAACGTAGTTTACATCAATTTATTCGTTCTGACAATTGCGCCGACTAGTGAAGGCCTTTTGTAAATGTATCCAGCTCGTTCATCCTAGTCCACCAATGGCTGCCTCGAAACGCGCAAGACTAGCCCAAAGTGTTTCGTAATTCATCATGATTTGGCGCATCCTGTATCTCTTTTAAACAAAATCTATGCCGTGTTCATGTCCTTGACGCCTTCTGTAATCTTCTGAAGGAGGCTTGGGTCGCTCTTGGGCTCCTCCTTTGTCTCTGCAGGCTTGAGGCCGGCAGCAGGCGGGGGCGTCAAGAGATAGTCGGCCGGGATCAACTTGGATCTCACAGCAGGGTTGAGGGTAAGTCCGAATCCAGGCTTGTCGAGATCGGCCGTCGTCAGGAAACCCTTGGTCGGGATGGGCTCGTCGATGAAGAGGTCTCCAAACACGGGCAAGACGCTCTTGCCGTCGGGCGAGTTGGCCAGATACTCCTGGAACGGCGAGTTGGGCTGAGAGATGACAAAGTGGTAGCTGTAAGGGCCGCTGGCGTGAGGCACGACGGGGATGTCGTAGGCCGCGGCCATGGCGGACACCTTGAGCAGCTCCGTGAGACCGCCCAGCCACATGACGTCGGGCTGGATAATGTCTAGGTTGCGGCCCTCGATCAGCTTGCGGAAGCCATATCTCGAGTACTCGTGTTCTCCGGTCGTGAACTTGAGCGTAGGGTGCGCCCTCTTGATCTGCTCAAAGCCGTCCGTGTCGTCGGGGCTCAGGCACTCCTCCCACCAGTTGATGTTGAGATCCTTGGTCTTCTCGGCAATCTCGATCGTGTAAGAGACGTTCAAGCTCATGTAGCAGTCGACCATGATGGGAAAGTCTGGCCCCACGCTCTCTCTGTGCTTGCGGAGGAACTCAATGTTCTTGCGCATACCCTCATGGCCGTCTGCCGGGCAGAAGGGCAGAGGCACCTTGGCGCCCCAGAAACCCATGGCCCGGGCGGCTGTAGGCTCGGGGCCAGTGCAGTAAAAGTTGAGGCGCTCTCGTGCAGCGCCGCCGATGAGCCTGTATACGGGCTCATTTCGGATCTTGCCAAGCAAATCCCAGAGGGCAAGGTCGATGACGGAAATGACGGCGACCGGGAGACCTTTTCGACCGTAAAACATGGACGCCCTGTACATCTGCTCGAACAAGAGGTTGGTATTCCGGGGGTCGGCGCCGATCAGGAAGCGCTCGAAGTGTTGGTGCACCAGCCAGCAGCCAGGAGGGCCTGTATAATTCGTCAGCCATTGTACTTTTCTTCGTGATTTTGCATCACCAGCATTGCTGTCTTACCTCCGAAACCAGTTGCAAAACCGACGGTGCCATCAGTCGCCTCAATCTCAATCAAGAACGAGCCCAGCACATTGATACCCCAGCTTGTCCGCGACTTCTTGTACTGATCCCATATCGAGCAAGGGGTCGAAATATCCGAGTCAATGAGCCTGGAGAGACGATCACGTCAGTCTTGTAGAAACAGAAGCATGTGCTCGTGTATTTCCCAACTTACCAGTGGCCGCCCTTGACGTTGTGGTAATCACCGCCGGAGCCAACACCACCGATCACGTAGGACCGGATTGCCTTGATCTTGGGGAAATCTCGTACGGCAGACATTTTGGGCTAATTGGAACCTCCAAAGAGTCTTCAGAGTGTTCTGTGAGATAGCTCGATTCAAGGCACCCAATTGACTATGGTGAGAGGTGAAGAAAAGGTGAGACTTTGACGGGGATTTGGAAGCTTCTCAAGTAGTTGGACTTGGAATGTACGCCGGTCGCGATTTCTCATACAACGAAGGCGGCGCTGAATGATGCAAGAACCTCAGAGATCACTCAATACTTTCATGAGGGGAAAAATGCACGCCTCTTTTCTACAATTTGGAAAAGAGCTTCACGGCTACTTATTTAAAATCCGAAGTCGCGATGAGCTATACCAAAAGCTCCGTCGGTAACAGATCGCCCGATGAATGGATCCGGCTTGGACTGGATTCCCCACCATGCATCTACTATCTATCTGCCAGCTGCTGCTATGAATGCACGCGGGCTCAAGTGATCCCTAAGTCAACTAGTTGAGCCGCCTCGGTATCAGAAAGACTTGGTCAGCTGGGCGATTGGAGATATGGTAGGTAGTCTCGGTAGGCATCTATGGAGATCAGACCCGGGACGAGATGATGAGATAATTGATGGGGGTTGTTCTGGCATGTAAATAGTCAGATGGAGCAACCCCAGATGTCCCACGCTGAGCTAGTGTAGACTCAAAGAGCAAAGCTGAGGGATTGCCGTATTCCAGTAGGGATGCCAAACTCCCACACCACAGCAGCAGAGACTTTCATTTTTGCGTGGCATTGACAGCTGGATCGTGTGACAGACATCGGAACTTTCCGTCCCATGCTCTTGACTTGTACCTGAAGGAAGGTATGTGCCGACAATGCAACTATACGTAGCACCATGGCATATAGGTTAGGTAAGTCATTTCTACTGCCGGCTCCCTACTACCGAACCCGCCCCGGGGTAATTGTCATAGTCGTTGAAAGATGATGCTTCGCTTGAGGCAAGCGAAATCGACGACGAAAAATCCGAACAGATGTGCTCAAGCGAGCTGTTGATGCAACGTCAGGTTCAAGTAAACGTTGCAAAGAAAAAAATACAATGCGCTGAAATGGGCCGAGCAGATACCTGGCGATCATAGTATCCAAGAGTCAAGGCCAAATCTGGTCAGCTCAACCGTTTCTGCCGAGGTTGGACAAGCCAACTTCGGAGAGCCAGGCAATCGTTGCGCCACACCACGGACCTTATGTAAAGTTTGGACGCTCTCAGGCCTCTGAACCTGCTTACAAGGTGGTGTTGCGTGTGGTGTGTGTGGTCCTCTTGGTCTCTTGTACGCCCACCACGATTCAGGCCATCGACTGCAAGCCTCCTGTAATTTGGCAGGATCAGCCACATGCAGGGAACGAATATCAGAATGCCACGGTGCGCAGGACAGAACAGACAGAACAGACAGAATATTGGATCGTGGAGGGTTCGCTGCATGATTTCCCATCCTCTCAAGCCTCTCGAAGCCACAAAGTAAGCTCCGACGGACAGGGGTGGCGGTTACCTATGTCGCAACTGGTCGGGTGCTGAGAGACAGATCTTGACCAGGACTGGACTGTATTGCCACGTGAGGGTTCGTGCCTCCCTAGTCCAACCCCAGATCTCCAACAACTCTGCGAGAGGACGATCCATGATCTATCCCCGCACCGGCTAGACAAGCTTCCCCGCACGAGGAGGAAAAAAAACCCCCCCAAAAAAAAAAAAAAAACCACAACAGGGTACGGTGAGAATCGTGTGTTTCGGAACAGGGAGTGACATTGACCTACCGTAAAGTGAGGTTGCATCGTCATGGGTGATGAGGCAGCTTTTTGCAAACCCAATCCGGCTTTCTGGTTAGATTAAGATTGATGCTCTTGTGATATGCATTCTGTTGCATTCTGTTCCTGCCGAGATGGAAATCGGCATTGAAGCAGAGTCAGAGTGTCTTTGTTGAATCTGTCATGCTATCTAAGAGGTATCACAGTATCATCGTCCAGGCTGTTGAGTGCGGAATATGACCACCCGCACTTTGACAACATGGAAAAGAGCGCAAACATGAAGGGATCTCCAGGCAGATGGCTATCTGCTATTCTGCCATTCGAGGCAGGTAGGGTTCAAATCCTGTCACATACTAGTAGATCTTATGTGTTCCCCTTTCCATCATGTTACGCAAACCTTCAGACGAAAACCCCTGTGGTGGTGTTTATGCCCGAGGCTAGTGTCTTGTAGTAGTACTACATCTGGACCTGGTGGGTAAAGTCTTGCTCCTCTTCAAGCAATCAGCACCGCGGCATTGGATTCCTACCTGAGATGTGTGTCGTGATATTTGCATGTGCCATGGGTCCATCCATACATGCCCAACTGGGGCCCATGAAGCAGTATAACCCGACTACGTAGATGAAATGCAGGCCAGTCATTAAACGAGGTGTGGTGAGCACGAACGAACAACCGAGCCGCTTAATTCACCGAGTGCACTCACTGGCTGGCGAGGATCGAGGATCTCCCCCCAGGGACCCCAGCGGCTCTCCCAGTGCCAAGTAGGCCCCCTATTGGCGGCCTGGGTCCCAGTGGGCGGCCCCCCGAATTCCCCTTGTCCACAATAAAAAATCCCCACGCTCCCCCGAACTTCCCAAGCTCACACCTCTGCTCAACATTACCCCGAGCCCATTGCCAGCTCGAGCCACTCGAGCCGCCAACCGCACCCGCCTCACTTGGCTGCTACCACGCGCGCGAGAGTCGTGCCCGAAGTGACAGGTTTTGAGATATGCTCGCCTGCTGGCTGGCTGCTGCAACCCGCTCACGTCCGTCCCATGTACCCGTTGCACCGAAGATCTCGATAGTAGCTTGACCGTGCCATTGGTATCGGTACTTGAGATCCGTCGTCCGGGGGCCTGAGACCGATTTGGACCTTTGCCTCGCTTGGTGGCCCGCCGGTAGTAGGCAGACAGGACAGAGCTGAGAAAGGAACAAGGCAATTTAGTACTCCCTGGCTGACAGATCCTATACCCAAAAAGATTTCTTGCTTTCTCTCTGCAGACTGCAGGGTTCGGGGTTCCTGGTCAAGGGCTGCGAGGTCTTGACTGGTCCCGGGGGCCTGAGCCTGAAATCCAGAAAATCAAATTCAGGGGAACCAGATGGGAAGAAGAAACAATCAGGAAGGAAAGCAAGAAAAGATGCAGCCAGCGTCTGCTGGGACTGCCTCTGCTGCTGCCGCTGCTCAGCCACTCGATGGCACACACCTACGCGTCTCGCCGCCACTCAGTTATGGGAAGCACGAAGTCGACAGTGATGATGGAAATGCCATGCATAGTGGAGATGATGGCGACCCTGATGAGGACAATGATGAGCCTGATGTGGTCGCACCCAATGGCAAACGGAAGAGGCCCATCTCTGTATCGTAGGTGCCTTTCTCATATTTGTCCGTTTCCTTCTCTCCGTTCGCTTCAACATCACATGCATCACTTACACCCACCAATACTCTTTTCTTGATCTTACTAATACTTTCCTTTCGTCTTACTTTTCTTGTTCATCTCACTCCCTAATCCTAATGTATATACCATGATTGTTTCTTGTCAAGTGCTGGGAATGTCTAGGCGGCCGGTGAACGACCTGTTACCATGTCGCCAGATCCGGATCTTCTTTCCCAAGTGCATTCACCTCCCCCTACATCACCACGCAAGCACTACACCGATAATTCCGACGACTCGGACCATGGGCCGGCACCCAAGAAACCTGCTAACATACCTCTCATTCCTAGATGTGAATTATGTAAACAGAGAAAGGTGAGCCGTTCCTGCTTCCTCTTGTAGATAGTCGACTGGATTGCCGATTTCTTCCGTCCCGGGTCACGTAGCATATCGATGCTAATACACCTTAGGTGAAATGCGACAGAGGTCAACCGTCATGTGGCTGGTGCAAACGAAACTCCGTGCCCTGCGAATACCGCGAGAGGAAGAAACCCGGGTTAAGGGCGGGCTATGGTCGGGAACTGGAGCAGCGCCTCGACAAACTGGAAGAGATTCTCAGGTCCCATTCCGAGATTCTTCAACACGGTTATGTACCCAACGGCCTCAACAATGCCTCTCATAGTGTGAGAACCAGCAACCCGAGTATCCCGAGTCTTCCCAGTGACTCGGGGACTCCCCGAGAACCAGCTTCTGTATTTCGTCAGAACGACCCCGGGAGAACTCCTCGGGCAGAAACGGCCCTCTTCCTACAGAAGCCGTCTGTGTTTCCGCCAGTCACACAAAGCAACGACTTTGGCTTGCCGCCACCGACCCCGTCGATACACTCCATGTCGGATGCATTCCAATCACATATGCCACTGTCTGGAATTTCACCATCGAGTCAAATGCAGTCTCTGCAACCGAGCGCGGCTACACAGGAGTACTACGGCAACCACCAAACTCAGTCACCCGGGATGGCAATCAATCATAGTCAGACGCATCTTTCAGTGGATCAGGACCTTCCTCCTTATGATTTGCTTTATGCTCTGGCTGATCTATACTTCAAACACATCAACTCATGGTGCCCCATTTTACATAGGAAATCGACCCTCGACACACTATTTGGTAGTTCCACTCTGGACGAAACCGATAGAGTGCTTCTCCATGCAATAGTCGCCACGACCTTGCGGTATTCTACAGATAGTAGATTGACGGATGAGCGAAGGCGACATTATCATGCCATATCAAAGCAGAGAGTTCTCTTGTACGGCATGGAGAACTCATCTATCAAGGCTCTGCAAGCCCTGGTCATCCTAGCTCTTGATCTGTGTGGGGATAGCAACGGACCACCAGGCTGGAACATCATGGCGCTCATCACACGGTCTGTGGTGCAGATTGGTTTGGCGGTCGAAGCGTGTTCTTTCTCGGTCTCGCCAAACTATGCCTCCATCTACACTCTTAGAGCCATGATTCTTCCAGAACCAAAAGATTTTATCGAGGATGAGGCTCGCCGGAGGCTGTTCTGGATGGTGTACCTCCTGGATCGATATGCAACCCTCGCCACCGCATTTGAGTTTGCGCTCGACGAAAAGGAGATTGATCGAACTCTGCCATGTAGAGACGATCTTTGGATGAAGAACCAAAGAGTAGAGACGAGGTGGTTCCAGCCCGAAAATCACCCATCAGATCTGCCGGAACATGACATTAACAAGCCCGAAAATCTTGGTGCTTTCTCATACTACATTGAGATCCTTGGCATTCTGTCCAAGATCCACAAGTTCTTGAAGCAGCCGGTGGATATCAGCGCACTGAGTGATGTTGAACAGTGGCAGATGAGGTACAAGGATCTCGACAATCTCCTCACCTCATGGAAGTTCGGTCTTCCCGGTGAATATGGTAACATGGCAAAGTTGTTCCAACCTGGCTGTGGAAAGACCCTCAACTGTGGCTGGATCATGCTGCATGCCACTTATCACACTGCCGTTATTAGACTACACTCTTCGGCAGCCTACCCGACTACCAGATCGCCCATCTTCACGCCGTCGTACTCGGCCAGTCAGCGCTGTCATGGTGCTGTGGAGAACATTGCGGCGCTGGGAGAATTCGTGGTTCAGAATGGTTTGCTGCCCAAATTGGGCCCACCCTTCGCCTTCACTCTTTGGGTCTCTGCTCGTCTCTTGTTGGTGCATGGCTCAACAGTGGAACACAAGCTATCGCCACAGATCGCATTCCTTGTCGATACGCTCAGGGAGATGGGGAGATACTGGCCAGTCGCAGCCCAGTATTGCCAGCTTCTACAGCGCGTTCTCGACGAGCACAGCGATAGCGAGCGCGCTGTAGGGACCACGGGTGAAAGAGTGACACCCTCGTCAGTGAGGATTCTGGCAGATATGCGGAGAACCGCGTTCGACCTCGATTTCTTGATAAGCCGGCAGCCAAGACACATCGCCGGTGGTCCAAGCCGGATGCCTAGCGTGACGCCAGCCAGGACGCCTGCGGCCAATGAGCTCGAGTACCTTGATGTGTTCGATTTCTTCAACGTCCCGCGGCTTCCTTTCCACGCCGGCGACAACGGGCAGGCCAACGGTGGCAACAATGGCAACAATGGGAACGACATGAACATTGACCAGCCAGACGGCAACGGGAGCAATCAAAATGGCGCGGCCAACGAGTTCAACATTACGAACTTCATGGTCGACGCAAACAGTGACTGGCTCTTTAAGCAGCCGCCTACAATGAGCGACTAATCGTTGGGAGGGAATGAAGGATTCACGAGCCACGGAAGAAGCATTTACGAACTCAGCGATGTGCTTGGGACTAATAGCGTTGTAATCTTATTAGGGGAGCGGAAAACTGTAACTAATCTATATATACCCTCGCTTATAATGCCAAATTGACAATTTTGTGTCATATTCCTCATGATGAAAAGCATGTTGATTCCACGGGGGACAATCCTGGCGTCTGGAAGCATTGACTTGTTATGAAGAAAAAGTTTCACAACCATACACTTTTCATACCCAGAAACATCTTCTATCTCGTGCTAGAAAATACTTTCACTGCAACCAGATTGATGGATTTTTAGTCAAGCTTGACACGCTCATAGATGCCAGGCTCCAACAAGAATGATTTACTAGTTTCTCCGACATTCCTAAGAATTGTATCTGCTGAATTATCCAGTACCTCATTACTGTACAAAGTCATTCTGGCCACCTGCTTTTCATATTCTCATAATTGTTCTTCCACGATACGCGCGACTTACTCCCGAAAAGATCAAATGCTGCTCAGCTTCGGGCTACCCTCGCACGCCGGCAGGGAGAACTTGGTCTCGATGAAGACCTTCTGGATGCCGTCCTGCTTCTTCTCAAAGGCGTAGTAGACCTTGTCAATGTCCTCGATGCGGTACCGGTGCGAAACCATCTGCAGCGGGTCGAGCTCGCCCGTCTTGATCTGCTCCAGCAGGTCCCCCCAGTACTTGTGCACCGGCGCCTGGCCGTTGCCGATGAGCCGGATGCCGCGCTCCATGAGCGAGCCGATGTTGAAATGGTTCGTCTGGGTGCGAGACGGGTCAGCGAGTCGATCGCGAGCAATAGTGTGGGCTTGCCGAGGCCAAGTGCGCGTTGGCCGTGTCCATCAAGGGACTCATCGGTATGACGACACCATATTTCAAGCCGCAGGGGATGTAAATAGCAAGGGAGAATCACTCACATAACCAACATAAATACCCGTGACGCCACATCTGCCGTAATTCCTCACGCCCTCGATCATCTCGTTGATGATCTCGCTCGTGTCCGTCTCGGCGCCCGTGAGCATCTCGAGCCAGTGCAGCCAGCCCTTGGCGTACTCGCCGGCGGCGCACTCGAGCGCGACGTCCGGGCCGCGGCCGCCGCACAGCTCCTTGAGCCGCGAGACCACGGTGCTCTTGCCCGTGACGCCGAAGCTGAGCGCCTTGTAGTCGACGACCTCGATCCGGGCGGCGTGGCGCGCCGGCCACCTTTCTCTTATGACCGACAGCCGCGGCTCCGTGTCGACGAAGATGACCTTGGCGGCGCCCGCGTCGGCCGCGAAGACGCCGGCCATCTGGCCGATGGGCCCGGCGCCGAAGACGGCGACGTGGTCGCCCTCGTAGACGGCCGTGTCGTGCGCGCAGTTGTACGCCGTCGGCAGCACGTCGCTCAGGTACAGCGCCTTCTCGTCGGGCACGCCGTCGGGGATCTCGAGCAGGTTGACGTCGCCGAGCGGCACGCGCACGTACTCGGCCTGCCCGCCCGCGAACCCGCCTGTGAAGTGGCTGTAGCCGAACATGCCGGCCGTCTGGTTGCCGTACATGGCCTTGGCGGCCGTGTTGGAGTTGGTCTTCTCGCATTGCGAGCTGAGCTTCTGCCTGCAGAAGAAGCAGTCGCCGCACGCGATCTGGAAGCTGGCGACGTAGCGGCGGCCCCTGCGGCACTTGGTCACGGCGGGCCCGACCTCGTCGACGATGCCGCAGAACTCGTGCCCCAGGATGTCGCCCTTGTTCATCTGGATGACGGCGCCGTGCAGCAGGTGCAGGTCGGAGCCGCACACGGTGCTGCCCGTGACCTTGAGGATGACGTCGCCGTCCTCGAGGATGCGCGGCCGCGGCACGTCCTGCACCTCGACCTTGTTCTTGCCCAGCCAGACCAGCGCCTTCATGGTCGACGACGCGTCCCCCGTCTGCTGGTAGTCGGCCACGTCCTGCTGGATGATGGACGAGTCGTCGTGGCCCACCAGCTTCTCGACCCCGTAGGCTGCTTGCGAGGCTGCCATGGTGAATTTATGTGCGAATTTCCTCTCCCTTTCTCTTGTTATATCAATTTCTCGTTGCTGTTTCTCAGGTCTCTTGAGATCTGCTTCGAAATTATACGTCACAAGAGATACTGCGATGGCGGGGGTTTGTATGATGAATATTCTCAAAGAACTGCAACTTGGACACTGATACGAGACACATGCGTACTATATATACTCACGCATATACCCCAGGCAGTACGAAGAAACATTCATCTCAAAAAAGAAAGCTGCAGGCCCCCCTGGCTACCATATTCAGCCATTTGCACAATAACGTAAAAAGGACGACACGAAATGGGGATAGGCTTTTGCCATATCTGACCCTTCCCCGCGATTATAGGACACGGTAAAAGTGCAACACCACGCATACTTTCAAAAGTGTATGACGTTGCAACGGTCGAGGTCCGCACGTTGTTACACACGATTGTTACGTCATGACTTGTGCTTGCCGGAGCAGAGTCCCCGCTGAGTGCAACATCGCGAGAGGCAAAGGTAGATCTTAAATATTTATAAGCTTTTATAAGCTTAAGTCCGAATGTCTCTCCGGTCTTTCGAGACATGGTGTTATGTAAGCATTCCTTGGTCGTGTTGGAAGGAGGACCGAGCAGCTTTTGTTTGGAGATCGATGAGAATCATGCATTGGAAGATGAGTCCCTGAAATTCGAGTATAACACCCTGTATTCGCTAAACCGGCAGGTCTCCGGGCATGCTGATTGGCTTGGTTGACGTGTTGCTTTTTGGCCCTTTTCGGCCTTCTCTTCTTCATATTTGCTGTATGTTCTTGATTGTTGCGAACCTTGACTTATGAAACCATTATTGCAAAGGAGAAAAAGAAGAGTATGAGTGCGTCAAGGCACAACTTCCAATTATTCCATGCTACCTAGACAGACGACAATATCGGATTCTTGTCCGACACCTCGTAACCATTAAACAATGTGAAAAACTCCCAATACGCCGCCCATGGGGCCAGTCCGATCTCCTTTTTCCATCTCACTTTACCTGCCAAGGGTATAATTAACGTCATAATTACATGAAGCCGGCATCCCAGTAGCAAGCCATAAATAACATGTAGAAATCCCGTTCGGTCTCAGATGTAAAGTGGGCGCAGGATCAGCATCGAAAGCTGTGCTCGTCACATCACAAAAGATGACACGTTTGTATAGGCCAAACGAGAGCGATCCCGAAAAGAAGTGTAGCAATCTTTTTTCTTCTCTTTTTTCTTTTTTTTCTTATCCTTTCTCTTTCGCCGCCATGACAACTGCCATTACTGCCTCTATCGGCAACTCCACCCAAGCGGAACAGGCCGGCTATGGTTCCTTGGTTCTCAGAAACAGAGCCTTGAAGTCGTCGTTCGATTTCGGAGCAGGGGCTCCTCCGTCTGCAGACTCCGTGATCGGCTTGCTATCGCTGGAAGATTTCGAGGTCCCGACAAACCCCGAACGTGGCTTGGGCTTTTGACCACCAGTCGGTGCGGGTCGTCGGACCACTGGTTGTGGCATGAAAACGGAGGATGTCTTGACTTCCGCCTTGCCCTCCTTGAAAAGGTCGTTTACAGTGCCGGTGCTAAGTTTCTGGCCCGCTGCTATTTCGTGCCCGTTGAGAGCCAGCATAGTCTTGCCGACGGTGGCCGCATCCTTGAACTCGACGATTGCGCCGCCGCGGTCTGGCCGTAGAACGAGTTTGACGATTTCTCCACCGCGCTCTTCGACCAGAGCCCGCACACGAGCGTCGTTCACCGTGTCAGGCAAGCCCAATATTGCTATGGATCGTGCTTGGATGTCGGCTCGCTTCGCCCCGTTCGTCGTTTCCGCGTCGCCATCGGGAGAAGTCGCCTTGGTCGAAGCAGTCGGCTTGTAATTCGTTTCCTTGGTGATCTCGACGTCGATCACGTTGGATCCCATTACAGCTTTGTTGAGGGCAGTCGCAGCGGTCTCGGCTTGTTCCTTGGTCTCCATGGTAACAAATGCGGTTCCGCGATTCTGGCCGCTAATACCCTTGAGGATATTCACCGAGCTGACGACGCCATGTTTCTCGAACATGGAGCGCAAGTCATCCTCGGTCGTCTTCTGCGAGGTGTTCTTGATTCGAAGCTCTCGACCTTCTGCTACAGCACCCTCGCGCTTCTTCTTGCCAGTGGGGTTCGAGTACTTCGAGATGAGCTTGTACTTTGAATCCAGTAGTTTGCCATCAAGATCCGTTGCCTTGGCCGCTGCCTCCGCATCCTCGAACGACACGTAGCAGAACCGGCGATGTGTGTTGTATTTTAGGGATGGGAACCGTATGCTGAACACCTCACCACAGGATTTGAAAAGCTTGCGAATGTACTCTTCGTCTGCAGTCGGGGGATAATTGCACACATATATCGTAAGCCCGGTACCGGGTCTCACAGAGATCTGAGAGCTGCCAAAATACTTTTGGTCGCGTAGTAGGGCGGACTGCATCTCCTCGGGTGACTCAAACTCGACCAGAGCAGCAGCGTCATCAGACCCCTTCTTGGCCGTCACGTTGAGAACGTGGCCATACTCTCTGAAGTACTTGCGAATGCCAGTCATAGTCACATCGACGGGTAGATTCCGGACCATAACCGAGGTGTTTTCCCTGTCTCGCTTTATGCTCTGCTCGTCAGCAGTTGCTTCTTCATTCTTCGGGCGCTTGTTTGTCGAGGCCTCAACTGACGCGTCACGTTTTCTTTTCGAGCTTGGTCCGTCTTCGTCGCCCGGAGTCGCCAGCTGGATGGCTTGTGCTTGTGCTGCATATGCTGATTCGGCCTTTGCCCGCTCCTGTTCGCGGCGCCGCTCGACCTGTCGCCTGGCCGTGTGGATCATGTCCAAAGCGCGGCGGAGTGTCTGGGACTGTTCGTAGTCATTACAATGCTGATGACAAACCTCCATGATGCGCTCTGGCCAGTCGAGATGCCGCCGTTGCATGGCACGGAGCAGGACTTCGGTACCCATGTTGGGCCTGTTGTTGGGTTTGATGCCATTGGCGGGAGTCGCAGGTGTCGGGCTTCGCATTCGGGGCTGCGAGGAGTACATTCTCATCTCCCAGAGATAGTAGTTGAGCCAGAAATCATAACTGTTGCCATGCAGCGGCTTGTCAGCCATCGCCTTCCATCGTGCGCGCGCACCGTCAATGTCCCCACGCTTCTCGGTGAGGAAGAGAATGAGGATGCGCTCCAGTCGGTAGTTGGGATCCCCCTGGTATTCTTCCTTGTACAGCCGCCTGCCCCAAATTCCCACATCTTCTATGGCCGACACCAGGCCAACCTCGGCCATGTCGGCAGCATCTTCGGAGGCATGGGGGGCCAAAGCGTTGCGTTTCAGGTAGCCACACCAAGCGGCATACATGTCTATCACGCCGGGCATGCCATTCTTGTCGAGAGCAGCAGCATTCGAGGTGGCCGCGTGCTTGATTGATTCGACGTTGTGGAAACCCCAGCCCGCCTCCTCGGCGCACAGAATGTAGCGAGACCAGAGCGAGCCAGAGCCGGGGCAGTGTGTGGTGCCGCGCCGAAGGATGTCTAATGTATCGGGGAGGGGGTCTTGGATATGAGGTGCGTTGGCCGAGTCACGTAGCGTGGACAAGTAGACGATGAAGTTGTGCCAAATATCGTCGTCAAAGGCGAAAACGCTGGTGAGGGCGCGGCCGTAGAGTGCCAGGGCAAGCTGAACAGCCAGGTTTGTATTCTGAGGTGGCACGTTGTGGTCCATCTGCACTGTTTCCCAGTCAAGGTATTCTCTCATGGCAGCCTTGTAACCTTGCTCGTCGCCAGCACGCGCCAGCCTGTTGAGCTCCAACTCCCTGTGCTCCCTCGCAGCGAAAGCCTCTTTGGCTGGCTGAGCAACGGTGGTGATCTCCTTCATCTCAGACTCGTAGGCGGAATTGTTGTACTCGCTGAGGAAGCTGGAAAACATTTGCGACGTGTTGTCCCATGAGGCGTGGGGGATCGACAGGCGGTCGCGAAAGAGGTGGGAGATGCGCTTGACGCCATTAGGAGTCCGCGTCCTGGACAGCTGTTCCATCTCAATGGAAGCCCATCGGTTCCAAAACTCGTGGCTGTCGATCATGCGGTACTTGATGGCCTGGTAGCCGTCGCTCCAGAGGCTGAGGGCAGAGGAGAAGGAGAAGAGCTCGCGGCCCATGAGCTGCTCCTCCTCGGGCCAGCCCGCCTCGCGGGTCTGGCAGTCGATGAAGAGCGACCAGTAGTACTCGCAGTAGGCGAGCCATATCTTGAGACTGGCGGGCTCGGCGTTGATGGCGCCCTTGAAGAGCTCGACGATCTTGACGCGGCCCTCGAGGTTGGTCGCGCGCTTGGTTTCCTCCTCGACGTACGCGAGCCAATTATCTTCTCCAACGGGGGTCGCCATCTTGGACTGGAATCCGTCGCGAGATGGGCGATGAGGAGACAACGGCCGTCATGTGTTGATCTGGTTCCGATGGGCCGCTCTCGAGGGAGATGGGGGGCGAGGAGGGAGAACGCGGGACGGTTTGGCAGGTGGTGGTAGGTGGTTTGTTAGGTAGTGGTATGTACGGTAGCAGTGTTGGTGGGATACCTGAGGTAGCACGGCGGATCGGGGGGGGGGGGGGTTGTCAAAATGATGGGCGCGGCACTATCAAGTTGCAGGTCCCCTCGTGTCTTTTGATCAATCCCGGGGCTTTTTGGGTAAGGTAGATTGGAGGCTTTCCAGGTACTTGCCTCTAGGTTAGGTCGGTAGCAGGGTACCTAGGTGGGCCACTGTACCTGGGTCCAGTACCACAGCAGGCAGACTGAAGCTAGCAGAGAGCACCTGCACGAGCCAGTGAGCACAACCTGACCTGTGACTGGACTGGAGCGTGGACCGACATTGGAAATGGAGCCCTCTTTTTTCGGGGAGCTACCTTACCTAACTGGACTTTTTGCCTGGCCTGCCTACCTACCGCAGCGCAGCTGTTTTTTTTTTTTTGTTTTTTTTTGGCGCCCTGGAGCTAAAAAGTTTCCGCTGACTGCCGACTGGTCCAAAGCGGGCGCTCTGCTTTTCGGATCGAATTGCACCCAGGTTTTACGACGAGTCTACTATGTAATAATCTTCAGATGCTCACCCATGTACGAATATGGATATGTAGCTCTGGTCATCTCTTTGATTTTTTTTCTTATCTGCTTTTGTTTTCATACAGCTACCTTGGTGCCTCGATGTCGATTTCTCGCATGTGATGGATGCAATGTGTTTTTCAGATGCTCGTATTCAGAAATATGTATGCTTGCTGCTTGGGTATGAGCGTGTTCGGTCGTCATAATTATCAAGCTTCGGAGTTTACAAATCCTCGGTAGGAAATAACAGTCGACACACCTGGGATCCGCCGCTGCGACTGTACTGTGTAGCTAGGCAGAAGGGGAAGAGGAAAAAGAAAAAAAATCTCGAGCCTTCAGGAGGGAGAAGTGAAGGACTTGTTCCCAATTCCGTACAAGATCTGCACAAAGGACTGGAGTTTATTTCGGTCGGCTATCATTGACTCGCGTCTTTTCTCTCTCGAAAAGTGGATTAGAAAAGGAGTTTCCCAAACGCGTGGGCGGGCATACGACACGACATCGGACAGAGAGAGAGGTGCAAATCAAATAACAGGGGCAGCAGAATATCTTGTGAGGGACTACCTAATGAAAAAGAAGCACGTTCATCTGATGAATGAATGACCTGCATGACATGCACCAGCTAGTAGTCACCCAAGGTTGTTAGGTAGCATCTAGAGGAGAGTGAACAAGAACAACATGAAGATGTCAACATCAAGCAAGTGAGATAGATCCTGGCTTGGAGTTCAACAGGCAGTAGGTAGTCACGATGGGCATCAGTGTTTACTATCATTATTTACTGGCATCTGCACTATGGGCTTGCTTCACTCTTTTGTGTGTTTGGACTCTTCTCTGGGTAAATTTTTTTTCCCTCGTCATCCCTCCCTTGCACCACCTGTGTGTCGTTACCGGGACAAGATCTTTGGCGCACCCCACCTTTTGTGGAGAGAAAAGGGCAGATGCAGTTTTCCTCCAAATCAAATGGCCTGATGCATTGCGAATCACAACTAATAGGAATAAATCGCGTATTATATATCCTCTCACGTCCCTTTAATTGAGCACAGTGGTACTCGTTCGTCATATGCGGTATACAAACCCATCAATGGAGGGCCCTGACGGTTGGGATTAGGCTCCATTTGCCGAATAGGTAATACCAAGAGTCAGGACGAGAGCCTCGACCCATGGATCATGACAGATGACCCCATCAATGCGCCAGGGCGCCGGCTTACCTATGACATTCAGTGACGAAGTGTCCGCGGGAATAAAGAGAGGCACCCCGGCAAAAGCGTCCCGGGGGCAACCCCTGGTCTATGAAGGTCTGGTATGCTGGTAGGTACGCTCAGCACGTCCCGGCTTACTCTCAAAGCTCTGCCCCCCAGCCGCCTGGCACAAGCCACTCGAGATCACGACAGAGTCCAACGGCCCTTTCAAGCCTGTTCTGTTCTCCCCCAACCGAGCTACCGGCTACAGCTTCACTGTTGTTCTAAGAATGGTTCTCAGCGTTGAACAGCGTAGAAGCCCGGACCTCCTCCGTCAGGAACGCCTCGTACGAGACCGGTCTTCCCGTGCCCCGCGGTCCAGCCTATGTGCAATGATCACTGACAAACAGGAGACATGATATGCATGGCTATTGATGCGAGGATGGAATGAGCAAGTGATGGTGGCCGCGACGCTGGACCACATGTCTTTTATGGACCGAGCCCTGATTTGCCCAGCAGCGACGAAATAGCCCTTTGCCCTGTGCCGCTGTACCTCCTGCTGCTCCGGACACAGTACATCCCATCTCAGCCCGCCTCGTCGTATGTAAGCGTTCGAGGCCATGATCCATGGGCAGGGCCCCAGGGCCTCAGTTCTAGGCCGTCCCATCCAGTGGCCCTATCCCCAGAATCAAGGGAAGGAAGCCTTTCCGGGTACGGCTTATGGCACAGCTGCCTCTGCCACCACTATGGACTCTCTCGTCTCTCAGATCTCTCGCCGCTACTATCCGCAGGTACCGTATGTCCTTCGTCCGCCCTGCCGGCGATAAGGCCGCCCAGCAATGGCGTCACTGCGGGTGTCGAGACTCTCATCACTCCTCGGCACCCCTTGGGCGGCTGCAGATTAGAGTGCCCCGAGAGATTAACTTCTCCACCCGCCTTGCGTGCCGACTACCGCCGTCCAACCAAAAACGTTTTCCTCCAACCTTCTGCTGTCCGAGCTTGTGTGGTCCCAGCGACGTGGTGCCTGTAGAGGGCCGACCGCGAGCAAAAAAAGATATCTCCTCCCTGATGACCAACCACATGTTGCTTCGTTGCTCGTTCATGTCACAAGCCATGCTCGACACTAGCCGTCTAGATTGACGATGACCCTGTGGTCGCCTGTTGTCCAACCGACCATACATGTCGATGGACAACTCATCTCATCTCAGAGAGCAAACAAATCAGCAAAGCCATCAAGCTTGCTCGAGCAATAACTATTTTGAATCTCTTAAACAGTGACAAATGTTTACCGCACCGCTTTTCGTTTTTGCCACGACAAGAAGAGACTGGATTGTTGCACATTCAGTTGAGCCACATGTGGTGTACACTTCTATTTTTTCCCGATTCTGGGAAGTGTTCTCAACAATCCAGTGATCCTTGAAGTATCTTCCATTGACCGTTCATGGTTATGTACCATTTATTAGTCGAGTAAACCCAGTTCCAAAGCTTATTAGTGATCTCGCAACATACCATTCAATCCAGGAGGCCGTACAATAATCACTTCCACAAAAAGCAAATAATAGTCGGGGAATCAAGGTACGTACGCCAGTGTTCGGCTCCAGAGAGAAAAGTATGGCCAATACAGTAGTAGAGATTGAATGGAAGAAGAGGGCCATGCTCTACCATCACAACACCATAATTCTCGAAACGAAAAAAATCCGTGTCAATATTTCTTGCAGAGAAGGAAAACTAGGCGGAAAACAAAAGATCGCATTCTTCGCTATGAAATCAGCTATATAGCCCAGCCGGCTAGATAGCCACGCCGAGCACCACGTCTAGGATCTAACCAGCTCATCGATCTTGCCTTCGCCTCTTGCCCCGAACTACACCTTCGCCCATATCGGCGCGGTCTCGGCCTCTCTGTCGTCGAGCTCCAACTCGATCATGCTCTCGGCGACGCCGGGAAAGGTGTAGATGTCGACGACGCGGAACCCGGCGAGGGCGATGAGCCGCCGCCAGTCGCTCTCGGTGCGCTCCAGGGCGCTGACGTGGGCCAGCATCTGCAGGTCCATGGTGGTCGAGGCGAACTTGGGGCGCTCTTCGTTGACGACGATCTCGAAGATGAGGACGCGCGCGTAGCCGGGCCGGGCCGGCCGCATCGCCGGCCGCAGGTTCGCCAGGATCCGCACGCACTCGTCGTCGCCCCAGTCGTGCAGCACCGAGTGCAGCGAGTACGCGCGCGCCCGCACCTGCTGCGGCGTGAAGAAGTCGTGCACCTGCGGCTCGAACGGCGGCGCCGCCACCTCGATGGCCGCGACCACGGCCGCCTGGTCTTGCAGCATGATGCGGCCCGGGTGCGACGGGTACCGCGCCGCGAAGCCGAGCAGGTCGTGTCCGCCGCCGCCGCCGACGTCGATGAGGAGCACGTCGCTGTAATTGGCATCAAATCCCTCAAAGAGGCGTTCCGTTACCTAGATCGTCGTGTTAGTGAGACTGCTCATAATACGAAGTCAAGGGCGGCGTCAGATTATTCTTACTGGATAGAAGCCAGAATCGAACCAGCTGGGTTTGCCTTCGCGGTACGCCGACATGAACTGGGCAAAGTTTGTTACGTTGGGCGGATGAGCCTCCAACCACGGGAAGAATGGCATCTTCGACTTCCAGGCATACTGGAACGGCCCATCAATCTCAGTCTTGGGACTCTGGTATCCCATGGCTTTAGTCCAATCTGGCATTCTGTGTTTGCAGGGTCAGCATTCATGTCCTAAACCCAAAACTGTGGCCATTTCATGTCTGGTGGAACGTACCCTCGAAAAGATGGTATACCAGTATCATAGCAGAACTCGATGCTCTTCTGGTAGTTTTCCTCCGCGAGGCCATTCGTCAGAGGTGTGCCGTACCACTTCCCCTGAGAGAGAGTAAGAACGTGCATCGCAACCAGATGGCTCAGGTAACGCTGGAGCAGCTTCAAATCCCACGGCCGGCCAGTCTTCTCGGCAAGTTCTGCGGTGGTGAGACCCTGCGGCGCATCTCTCAGGTGCTGAAATATCTTTTGGTCGACACAGACTCTGATGACGGCTCCTTTGGAGTGCTAATATCCGCGTCAGCACAGATCGCTTCGATATGGCATGATGTGTTTGCCTACCTCGGCCCAAAACGTCCTTTGCAAGAATTCGCTGGGGATCTCAAGCTTTCCCAAGAGAGCTAACGTCTGCTCAAGCAGAGAATCTCGACTTCCAGGTTCATCGTTCTCATAGGAAGTCCTTAGAGTGGCAATAGAATCGAGCAAAGACAAGACATCTTTTGAGGGCGCCATATTTCCTGTTGAGTACCTATCCAGAAGAAGATAGCTACGAGATGAACCTTGAGAGATATACTCGATACTCCAGCTGGACATCTGACGATGGGCATCATATCATTATAACCCTCTGCATGCGGGGTCGACGGATGCCACTTTCGGCACTCTCGATATAGCGCAGCAACATCATATCATGCAGACCCCCAGCAATGCTCGGCTTGACTTCCTGAATTGTCGATAGCGATGAACAACTCATTGAGCTTAAGAGGTGGGTGTAGCGGCTGGGGATTGGTGCCCGAAAGCAGTCTCGAGAACCACCGGCAGATCAAGTCTCGCTGGCAAGTTGCATCTATCTTGCTTGGCACTATACTCCATTTCGACATATTATTGGGGGTTTAGCCGTTCTCAGGTAAGCAGGGCCCGTCGAGATGCGTTGCCGAGCCCTCGAATGATATGGCCCGGGTCGTTAGCATAGCCGAACTGCGACCAGATTCCCTGCTGCTGCTTGCATCAATTGCGGCGCAGTGTGACCCCAAGGACCTCGCGCGTAATCGGATTTGAGAGATGCTCCACCACGTGTTTGCTATCGGATCCAGAGCGTCGGGTCAGGTGTAACATTATTGCGGTCGCGGGCCCTGGTCCGATACCTACTGCCATGACGGCCCGATCAAGGGAATAGACGAGATGAGAAATGCAGACCATTGAAGTTAATTACAATGTTGGTGATCTGTTTGCCCGATATTCAGTGGTGGCGATTGCTTGGTCTTGGAAGTTGGTGCGGAAGATTTCGAGCTGCGTTCTGGAGGCAACCCTGGTAGGCTGTCGTCAGTCCCTTGCTTCTCATATTTGATGATTGTTTGCTGCGTGTGGTCACCGTGGTGATCTCACTCATCCTCTCGGGTCCGGATGCTTTGCTTGTCAGTAATGTCTAGATTTCGCCCTGAGTCTTCGGTTGCCTCAGTGGTGTCGTCTTGTCCGTGACGTGCATACTTTGTAGGAAAGATAGTTCGAAGAAGCAAGGGATGAGAGATCAGGTTGATTGAAACCCAACTTCAATATATCAAGCAAAAATCGATCGAACAAAAGTACGCGGGGACTCTGATTGAAGCATGGGACACAATCATTGTGAAGAAATGCCACGCCATGACCCAACTCTTTTACGGTCAATCCATCTCATTCTCAATGTCATGCTCGGCGACAGACAAAGTGGCGCTTCAAAAAACAGAAGTTGTGTCAGTCATTGATTATGATGTTGCGATGCTTCAGCCTTTTCTTCAGAAGCGAAGATTTACTCAGTAACATGAGCTTCCACGCGCAGTAGCAGCCTCTTTGACTCGCTACTCGAAATCTCACGCCAGAACTCCGACCATGAATCAGGCGACAGAAGACATGGAGGAAAGCCGCTCCTCGGATATTATCATCGCCGCGTGCGTGACTACAGGGGTCGCAGTCGCCATCGTCGCCTTGAAAATATTTGCTCGCGCACGAATCAATTACCACAGAATCGGGTGGGACGATGTGTTTATCGTCCTCTCTATAGTAAGTGATCTATATCTGATTGCTCTACCAGCAGTATTGACCGGCATGTAGGTATGCAGCATCGCGGCAGCATTTTTCGCATCATACTCTGCGCACCTGGGCCTTGGCCGTCATACAACGGCCGTTCTTGCAGAGCCAGATGGCCCCGAGCGGGCAGTCAGAATTGCTTTCTATCAAATGGTCGGCTATCGTAAGTCACTTGCGCGCAATTTACAGAACGGCTCTTACTCACGGATTATCGCAGCATTCAACATTATTGCTTTCAGCTTTCCTAATATCTCCATCGCAATCCTTGCCAATAACCTTCTCGACCCAAACCTCTGGCGAACGAGAACCCTCTTCACCTTGGTCCTCCTCGAAGTATTTTTCGCTTTAGTCTCCGTCATGATCTTGTTTTTGATGTGCTCCCCGGTGCAGTATCTCTGGGATCAGTCTGTCGTCGGCGGATCGTGCTGGAGCCCCAATGTCATGAACGATTTCTCGTACTGGCTAAGGGCGTTCGACGCCTTGACCGATATTGTTCTTGCTGCGATTCCAATATCGGCGCTCTGCAAGTTGCAGATGAGGTTCAAGACTAAAGTGGGTGTCTGCATCATGATGGGGCTGACAATATTGTCTGCCATCTTCACAATCATCAAAGCTACATATTTATGGCTGCTGTTTAGAGCACCAGACCCAAGTGAGTGGGAAACATTACTACAAATCCAATCGGATCTGACAATGTATAGTTTTTGACCTGGCCAATCTTGTTATCTGGGGGCTGTAAGTGCTTAGTGGTTCGATACCGCAATTTTTGTGGCGCGAAGCTGCCTTGGATATCAGACTCGAACAAAATGTTGTGATCGTGGCAGCATGTATCCCAGCACTGCGACCATTCTTTCACAAGGCCTTCAAGGGCGAAAGGTCCACCGAAAATACAGAAGCTCACGTGTTGTCCGTGCCGACCAGGACCTTTCGTTGCCGCCGCTCCAACAAGCCATCTGATACCATATCGCAACTCGCTCTGGACGACGAAGAGCATCAGTACACAGCGTCGGACGACTCTCGTAATGATGATTTTGAAGGCTCGTCAAGGAAACCCGTTCGAACAACCCGCGCGATCGATATAAATACGACGCCTGGGGAGAAGGATGAACTAAGAAAGTCCGTTAGACAGAATCCTCTACTACCAGCACTTTTCCAGGATATATAGGATCGCACCTGGCTTATAGAGGTCACGCGAGATGGGCCAACACAGAAAGAGGGACGAACGAGTGACATAACAACAATGAAGGATGGGAGGTCCTGGAGCTCCTATCCCCCCGCTATCTAACGAATGGAGAGAAAAGAATGGTAGAATGACAACAAAGATTTGTCGGCTCTCATCCCCACCCCAGATATGCACCCAGGCCACCTCAGGCAGAGACCGTATGGATATCATAGACATCGATCAACTCGCCCTCAAACTGTCCACAATCGCGCTCTCCTTTCTCGTCCTTCCCCCAACCAGTGCCTACAGTCTTGGGCGCTCCAATTGACTATGCGAAGAGACGAGATCCCAATGAGTCCACGTGACTTAGGTGTGTGACCTTCCGCAGAAAAAGGCGTTAATGTCCTCGTAGCCGATAGATTACCAATGGTCGGCATCCTGAACGGTTCTCCATCTGGCCCCGTACAGCCCGCACTCGTTCGTGAGCCTCTGATAAGTGTCGGTGAGCCCAGAGACGCCGCACAGCTCGCTGCCGGCGCCGAAGTTGCAGAAGTAGGCCACGGTAGAGCCTCGTTTGGAATAGTAGTCCTGGCCAGAATTGACGGCACCCGGCATGTTCGGGTTGCACTGCCCCTTGAGAGCGGCGACGGCCTCGCCGGTGCTGACTCGGTCCAGAGTTCCCCCGGGGTAGGTGAGGTCGTCGGCCCTGGCTGCGAGCAGGGGACCGCCGTTGCGCTTGGCGGCCTGCGAGCCCTGACCGCTGAACTCTGCCAGATCCCGAGCAGCGACGCCGTCGCTGATCAGCGTGTGGACCGCCTGGTTAGACGAATCGTACGTGACGACATAAACGCCGTCTGGCTGATCCGCCGGTACAGTGAATCCGACTGCCATGGTGGCAAAGAAAGGAAGAAAGTTGTGCAGCTGCATTGTGATGATACTTTGTTCTATGTAGCGATTTTGGAGGAGTTCGATATCGGATTGAGTGAAGAGGCGAATGATGATTGCTTGATGAGATGCCCAGTAAAAAAGACTTGTGAGAGGAGGGCAGCATCTCCTTGTATACTTGAAAAGCTCGACTGACCTCCGTCAACTGAACACTTGCATGTACTGAAGCTGTTGCTGAATCTGAACATTTTCTTGCGAAGCATGATTCTCGCCGTATAAGCACATGCATCGGCCATCCTGCATCGTCGTGAGTTCTCATTATTGAGAGCTTTGAAGCCCGCGCTTCCGAACTCCTACACACAGCCCCGTGTTGCCCCCAACCTTGGCACTGTAATTGAGTACAACTGGTGATGATCCTGGCCGCTGAGGTGTAAAAAGCCGCTCGCGCCGCTGAGACACATATACTGTGCGTACAACACAACGGCGAAGGGCCTTTCAAACCTGTTGATATATAATGAAAATATGTCGAAAATGCTAAAAAGTCATCACCAGACTCGAAACTTGTGACCCGATTCATATCAAGCCAAGTCGCCAACAGGATCGTTGCGTAGTATTTGCTCAGGCGCATGGAGGTCGTGGCTTCTGCAAGCAGGAGGCATAGTCGTCACGATATCCTCGAAAGATGAATTTAATGAGCAGTGTGCCTTATATATGACAATTGACTGGTTCATGCATTGTCGCCGTACGACAGAGCACTGCGTCGATATTGGCGGGGCGTAAGCAGCTCCATTTGTGGTGGCAATGCTAGGATGCTGGAATCCTTTTCGTGAAACCGGCGTTTAAAGGTCCGCACAGGGCAGAGAGAATAGCTTGGTTAGTTCTCAAGATCTACAGTCGTACATGCCACAAAGTTTCTCTGGAATGCGTTAGACTCAATGATGCACGAGAAGCGACTGATGCGCATATGTGTGGCTAGTGATGGACAGCCTCAGAAAGCTACATGATAAGCTGAGATTCGACCAACAGGTAGCCTCTTTATAAACTTTTCAATCAACGCAAAATATAGTCACAGCTCTGGTCGGTCAGAAAGTCCGGGCGGCGCAGGGGACTTGACACTGCATTTTGCATGCGTACCTAGGTAGAAGAGACTGTGAGAACTGGCTTCAAGGAGAAAATCGTTGGGAGGCACAATATAAACGAGTCTCTGATCCAGCCATAGGAAATGATAAAGACTAGGTTGACATAAGGGAGCATTCTCAAATCAAATACACATTTCGAGGCAGCCAGAGCCAATGGCTGGTGCTGAAGTAAACTAACCTAGGTACGTAAGCGCGGTCATCGCCAAAGCCTTTCCCAAAAGCGAACATTGGCTAAGCTGTCAAGACATTTTAGCTTGCGGTTCAGCACGGCGCAGGATCTTGGCTGGGTATATGCTGGGTGATGATTGTTGGTGATGGTTGGTAACCTGTGTACTGCGGCGATTCTCCCAGCAGGCTTCAGCTGCTTTCGAATTTACTGACTCCCATCACTCTAGCTCATCCTTTGCCCTTACAAAAGGACAGTTAGTAATAGGCTTTGCAGCCTAAGGTCAATGAAGATCAAAGAGAATATAATGGCTACAATGAGTTCAATGCAAAGCTCCGCTTAGATAAAGCAATCGAGCTTGTATATAGTATCATTATGCACACCCACCTAAGTTGAATGCTTGTTTCTAGACTTTATAATGAGACTTCATACGTTGTCATCTACGAACAATGCCTTGTATTATTATTCAAACAAAGCAGTGCTAGGTGTGAGAGACCGTCGCATTTCTATGTATAAATACAGTTAGATCGCAGCACAGATAATAAGTTTTCAGCAACCACATCAACTTTATTCATTCATTCAGCGACTTACCTCACCTAAAGACCAACAGCAACATGTAGAGAAAAGACTCTCTTTCAATCATCGAAAATGTGTTCCAGCATTATGGAGAGATTTTCGGCCATCCTTGAGAGCACTGGGAGTTGGTACTGGTGCCACAAGTGCAAGGGAAACCGTCTCTTTTATCACGCGGCTTGTCAAACTTGTAAGCACGCGTTCTGCGGACAGTGCGGCCCAACACGCTAGGTTAGGTGGGTGATTGGAAAGCTGACCTTGGGATATGCATTTCGCATATACCAATAACCTTCAGACGATGGAGATGATGTCAAAGGTTGCCATCGGAGGGTGGACCAGGTAGGTGACAGAATAGATAAGACAATAAAAGTGTATAGGCATTAGGTCGAACTCTACACCAACTTTATTATGGATCAGAAGACAATAATATGAAGACGTCCAATTTGGCTTGTGCATACGTGCTACTCTGTTGCGGGTTGTTCTCAGCAGAGATGTAGGCTTGACCATTTACAGCAAGAAAACACTAACCGTCGTTGACAACATCTTTACAGGTTCAAACTTGTCTGGACTCGGAATCGCTTCGCTCCAATGCAATTTCCACAACTACTAGTAATGGCACATATGGGTGGCAGTCTGTATCTGACCGCCTGGAGACCGAGTGAAATGCACAGGCGCAGTAGGTTCCCCTTCCAAGTTGTTCCTCTAGTACTTGTATAGCGTATTTCCATGGGAAAGAGGAGCGGAGCAAAAAAATAAAACATACAACACCAGGTATTCCCCAGTGGTCACCCACCTGAGTACTAATCCGGCGATCACCAGCTTATCTAGGGCAGAGCGGACGGGATGCCGAGTTTTCTAGTGTCTGTGGTCGTATGTGGCTGGTAGGTAACGAGTAAGTATAAATATACCAACGCTGGGACGGCACTGCGCGTTTGTAAACAACAACTCGGCGCAAGGACCTGTTGGCAATAGATAGTGCAGTTCCACAAGCTTTCAATCGGTAATGATCGATACCGTGATGCTGTTGGCAAATACAGCGCTCCTCTGTTTGACCGTTGATGGACGAGGCCTGTCCGTTGACCTGATCTCCTCTTCGAAAACGTCCAAGTTTGCAATCATCATCTTATATGGGGCATATGGAATGCCGCTGTCTAATGCATTTGCTCGCATGTGGCAAGATTGGATAGTAGCGGAGACCATATAGAAAGTAACATGCGTAGCGGGAACTAAAAGAACAGGCATATGCCACAAAACTATGTCAATAGGTACCGTCTATATATAGACTCAGTAGGTTGCCAGATCCTCAAATAATATAGCGAAAAACGGCCTCGGGCGACTCTTCGTACCCATTCGATAACCCTGCCCCTCTAGAACCGTACAGCCGATCTCGTCTTCGATTCCCCCTCCAGAGCAAGAAGCTCAGCGACGCACAAACACAAGCCGACAGCATTGAAAAGGCAAATCCGATCCACATGCCCCGACGGTAGTAGGGCGCCTCGTCGGCGGGAAACATGTTGGTTCCAAGCAGAGATCCACACTGACCGACCGTCATGATGATCCACAGGCCTCCCGCCCGCTTGCTGCCCGACTCGTTGGTGTTGGCGTTCCATACAAGGACCGTCGACACCGTGACGAAGATGAGCACGACCAGAAAGATGCCCACGTACCGGGGAGCCACGCCGTCGGCGAGAGCTAGGATGAGGTAGCCTAGCGAGGCCACGAGGGCAAAGAAGACGGCGATGGGTCCACGCATGCGTAGGTAGTCGGACAGAAATGCGCATGCGATCATGATCAGGAAGGCAAAAGCGTACGGGGGAGCCGAGAGGCCGTTGGCGGCCAGGGTGTCAAAGGTGCCCATCTCGGAGATGATGGTCGGCAGGAAAAGCGGCAGGGACGCAAAAGAGACATTGGTGCTGAAGTTACTGATAGCGAAGAGCCAGTCTGCGATATGTCAGCAATGGAACCTAGACTAACGGTCGCAGAGCAGGAAGAACGATCAAGAATGTAGACCCTCGGGCGTTAAACTCACTGCGGTAGTCCCTGAACGCATCGATGAGATGACTTAGTTGTAAGCCTCCCTCGCTGGGAGCCTCCCCCCCAGACTGGCTCGAGGCCAACGCTTGCGCGATCTGCTTCTCGCCCGGCGACAAGAACTTGGCCTTCATCGGACTGTCTGGGAGACAGAACCAACAGACGATAGCTAACAGAGCCGTCGGAACACCTTATCAGGATCTTATGATTAGCGACTGTATGATATCTCCCTATCTCTAGCCAAGGCAATACTCACCTTCGATTACGAACAAGAATTTCCAATTGCTGACCGACGAGCGCACATGGGACAAGCCATACGCCAGAACGCCTCCGTAGGCATTTGCCAGGGCAGCGCCTGAAAGGAAGATACCAAAGCGAACGCCCATGTACTCTCGCGGGTAGAAGAAGGATAGATATAGGGGTATGCCAGGGCCGAACATGGTCTCGGCTATGCCCAACATTAAGCGACAGGCCATAAGGCCGCCCCACGAGGTGCACACCGCTTGGAGTGTACTGGCGGTGCCCCAGAAGAAGACGACAAAGGCGGTCCACTTGTGAGGTGGGAACAGCTTCCAACCCAGAGTCGTGAATTGGAAGACGATGTAGGATATGTAGAACCTGTTACATTGCAGGGTAAGCACGAGATCACGGACATGAACCGGAGAGAAAGGAACTGGAGCGCTTACGCAGTTCCTAACCACTGGTATCGATTGCCGGATAAGTCGATATCACTTGCCATGCCAGCGAGCTTTGCATTGCCCAAGTTCGACCGATCGAGCACGGAAAAAGTATACAGGACGAAGCAGAGCGGCATGAGACGAAAGTCCAGCTTGCGAATCACGGCTCTGATCTCCCCGGGTGTATATACATTGACGGCTCGGGTCGGAAGGGCGCGCCTGTCGGCATCAGCGGAGCAGTCTTCCACTTTCTCGACGTCCGCCTTGTCGTCCGGAATGGTATGTGACATTGTGTTTCACAGGTTCGATGGTGATCAAGGCTGAATGAGATGGACTGAGGACGTGATATTGTACAAAGAAGAGAAGAGCCTTCCTTGGCAGGAGATGGCGAGCCCGTCCAAGTTGTTCCACAACTTATACCCCCAAGCTCCGGATCATATAGTGAGCCCAGTGTGGGGTAACTGATGTCTTACGAGGGTTAGCGGTCCCATTTTACCCCAGATTCCGCAAGCTTGGCTCCAAGAGGTCTGATTTTCGGCATGAATCCGATGTACAAGTATATTGTATCGGCATTCGTCCCATGTCATACCGGTATTTCATCGGCGTCTACTGATTGACACCGACGACACCCAGGAAAGACTGAGAGGGGCACCCGCTGGGCCTGAGCCTATAGAATAGCGCGCCGGACTTGGATACAGAATGCGCCATACTCAACAAGGATAAATATAACCAATGTCACATCACAGGATTTCGCCACGAGTACACATGAAAGAGGTCTTTCAGTTGGTATATCTTACGGACTTATGACTACCGTCTCTACAACTTGAGCTTGTCTCAACACAACTGCTATCACCAAATTGACAATACAATCACGACAATGGCCGAACCGGATTTCACAATCTTAACCCCGAACGCCATGCTGGGCTATGGCTACCGCCAAGACCATTTCTGGCATGGAATTGAGAACTACCGTCCGGCAGCAATCATCGTGGACAGCGGATCCACAGATGGCGGCCCCTACAAGCTCGGCATGAACAGGATGACGTGTGGCCGCGAGTCGTATGTGCGAGACCTGTCCAGCATGATCGAGGCCAGCTTCTACCGCAAGATCAAGCTCCTCGTCAGCTCGGCCGGTGGTGATGGGAGCAATTCTCACGTGCGCGAGATGCTTTCCATCATCGAGGAGATTGCACAGAAGAAAGGGTTCGACTTGAAAGTCATCACCATCGAGCAGGATATCTCACGGTCGGTGATCAAGTCGCGTGTCATTGATGGCCGGTCGAGCCCTTGCGGACCGCTGGATCCCCTCAAGGCCGAGGATGTCGATGATGCCGTCGAGATTGTGGGGCAGATGGGTGCAGAGCCGTGAGTATAAATTCATCGCTATTAGAGTGCCTCGAAAATTAACTCTCCCGCGTTCAGCTTCATCAAGGCACTGGAACAAGAGCCCGATGTCATCATTGGTGGCCGGTCATATGACCCAGCGCCCTTCGCGGGCTTCTGCTTGTGGAAGCGGGTGGAGCCTGGAACGGCCTGGCATATGGGCAAGATTATGGAATGTGGTGGCATATGTGCCGTGCCAAAGGGCCGTTCTATGGTGGCCCGGATCCAGAGATCATCTTTCGACCTGACTCCTCTTTCACCGCTCGAGAAATGTACACCCGTCTCTGTTGCAGCACACACACTCTACGAGAAGACCCGACCCGATCGGCTACCCGGGCCCGGAGGCGTACTTCATCTGGACAAGGCCCAGTACGAGCAGCTACCCGATGGCCGTACGGTGAGAGTCCGCGGTGCCCAGTTCATTCCTACGCCTGTCTATCGGGTCAAACTGGAAGGCGTTAAGCGGCTGGGCCATCGCACCATTTTCATCGGCGGCATCCGGGACCCGATCCTCATTGCACAAATCGACGAATTTCTGGAAAAGGTCAGGCAATACAGCCAAAACCTATTCCCCGAGCTCGACAAGAGCGACGCCTGCCGCCTCATATATCACATTTACGGGCGCAATGCGGTCATGGGCCCCCTCGAGACACAGCACCTGGTGACGGGACATGGCCAGCCGCACGAACTCGGCATCATGGGCGAGGTGGTGGCCCCAGACAGGGATAAGTCGCACGCCATCGCCAACAACGTGCGCACCTCGATCCTTCATTTTCCCTACGACGGCCAGCTGGCGACCACGGGCAACTTTGCCAGCCCACTCTCGCCTCACGAGCAGGACGCGGGCGAGGTGTTCAAGTTCAGCGTGTATCACCTGATCGATCTCAGGCCAGGGGAGGAGACCAGATTGTTTCCCTTGACCACCACCGCCATCCACGGCCGGGGTGATTTGCCCAAACCTGTTGAGCCTGAACACTTGACGTCTGCTCAGAGACAAGAGCTGGCGGCTCAGGTGCCTATCGAGATACCAACCAAGAAGGTATACCGAGGCGAGGTGGCCATGCTCGATATTGCCAAGGTCGTCAGATCCAAGAACAGCGGACCTTTTGAGCTCACTCTAGACATCATGTTTGACGATATCGAGGCATATCAGCGCGTGAAAGACGCCAATATTCTCACGAATGATATCATCCGAAAGCTTTACAAGGTCCAAGATGAGGAAATTATCACCAACATGTACTTTGATCCCGCCATGGCTTGGAAGTGTACTCTCAAGCGCCCATGGGCTCAGGGTAGTGTAGGGGAGAGAGATACACTGGGTACTCAGCAGCATGCACCATTACTCTTATTGAGAGTTCCAGCTGTGTAACGAGAGAGCTCATTAATTGATGGAAAGATTATATATCTGTTGGCGTTCATACCTAGTCTTAATTTCTCAAATTGATAATCTCTTTCAACAGTCTTGTGTGTCCATGACTTGCTCGTCGACCACCACAGTTATATGTCATATTGATAGACTTATCAAGATTCAAGCACATACGACCATAGGCACTAGAAAACTCGGCATCCCGTCCGCTCTGCCTTAGATAACTAGTAACCGCCCGCCCAGTAGTCGGATCGGTGACGAATTACTAACTGTGCAAATCCCTACGTCTTTGACGTCTAGCTTATCATTTAAGTGTTCTTTTGCGTGTTCGAATCGGGGGTCGTGGTATAAGACAGAAGTGCAAAAACAAACTTGATTGCAGTGGGATTATAGCGGGTGCTGCCGGATCTAGCCCTTTTAGGCATAGATCTGGCCTCTTGGTATGCGGCCACTATCTTTTTTTGGCAGAGAAGTGGGGTTTGGGCAACGAAAAGACCGTCTGCGACAGCACGGCCGTTACGACTAACGTATGCTGACCGTTTGGAAATGGGGACAAGCGATCAATGCTGGCTGCCCTAATTTTTTGGGCGGGGTGTATACGATGGCCACCCTTGAGTTGCTTTGGTCTTTGTTGGTAACTTCTGTCGCTGCCTGCGGACTAAGCATAGCGACGTGCAAAAGGGCTAATGCGAGTTCAGAAACACCGATTATCGTGGCAGGGCAAGAAAGAGGAGGGGGGGAAAGGTGGACTAGAATCGCATCTGGTTCGTCGATGTTGCAGCTCGGTGCATCTTCACCCCGCTGCAAGGCATTTTCAGTCCTCGTCAGCCATTCAGGTCTTGCCAAGGCAATTGGTGACGAGGCTCTAGAATGCTTCGGGCGTCAAAAACTACGGAGATTGGTTGCTGCTTTTTGATGGGAATCTGTTGGATATCCTCAAATTATCGTCCTGAAGTATTTATTCCTCGCAAAGCCCTTATATCTTAATTTGGGCAATGATATCGCGTCGCAAGACGACGAAACACCACCAGCCATGTCCGATCTGACGGCATATACCGTCGCATAGATATATGCTATCGAGACCGAGCTCGTTGCCGCTAAGCAATTTCTTAACGAAACACACGACGTAATAAACCAACTGCCCGCAACGACGATAACGTATACGTGTTTGGAAAAGTCGGCAAACATAATATTATTATTGCTGCTTTGCTATATAGGCAGTATAGGCTTGCTAGCGCTGTTATCGTTGCTCGCGATATAGCGCGTAGCTTTCCTAACTTACGTTTCGTTTTAATAGTCGGTATCGGCGGTAGTGCACTAAATCGAAAACACGATATTCGCTTAGGCGATATTGTCGTGAGCTCGCCCGGTTCCGGAATCGGGGGCGTGATTTAATATAATTTCGGCAAGATAATCTAAGTCGCATGCGCGAGAATTATGGTGCCATCCACCAGATCCAGAATGTCCTGCTTGGCCACGCGGAACCCCAGAGGGTTGGCCTGACCGATTCCCCGTGCAAGCCTGAGGCTGCAGTTGTTGAAGTTCATGAGAGTGGCGGGATCATTGCCCGTCCGGACGACGTTCCAGTGTCCGCCGTGGTCGGCTACCATTTCGCATAGGCCATCGCAGTCTGGGGTCGCGCGCGTAACGTTGGGGTCATGATTGTTCTCGACGCTGGTGATTTTGCAATATCCTTGATCGTACTTGTCGCCGGTACAGAACGAGAAGGCGAAGGCGTAGGTGGCCAGGTAGGCGATTGTGAGGATAACGTATTTCATGTTGATTAAATACAGATGATGTTAGATTGAGAGTGGCAGTGCGCTCGTTTGTGAGAGTTTTGGTACGAGAATTACCAGACGAGAAATGTTGCTTCGGAATTGGGTGTGCCAATATTAGACGCTGGCTCATCGAGCATATAATGAATGCTTCGTCGTCAATGAGATTGCTGTAAAGATGCATGAAGGACTAAACATCAATTTTACCGAGTGTGGCAGCAAATGCCTTTTATAGTAGAGTAGCGTGATTCATATCCATGCTGTGGTTTATCATTACTGCTACTGAATCACATATGTTTGAGGACAGTACCATTCGTCCCACCAAAGGCACCCGATTGCTGTGAATCGGACTGTGAGATACGAGCATATTGGCGCTGATTCACCGACGGTGGTGACGCGACTAAACTATAAACTACCCAGTCCTCCTCAGGAATTTCCAACCTCCATCTGACTCAACCATTACTTCGGTCTTCAAATAATTCACTATGCAAATAGGACCTGTGTGCATCGTGTCTCAATCACCTGCACTCAAGACAGCTGGACAAAACATCACAGCCACAGCGACTCCGTTTCGCACTTGATTAACTACAAAATGTCCAACAACAAAGGCTCGGATGGGGGTGGGTCGATTCAGGGCGACGAACAGAGCTACGACAGCCATAACTGGGACTACACCGAACCATATTTTGATGAGGAGTATACCAGAAGCAACCGCTACAGCTGGAAAAACCGAAGCGACAACATTCCGTGGTGTCCGCGAGAGCTTATTGAGCATACGGGAGAGAAACCCGCCACGTCTTCCTCCGGCAAGACAGAGACCGCACGCAAGGAGGGCCACACCAAGGGCAGCAAGGGCAAACGAGGAAAAGATTATTCATCAAAGTCGTAACCTTAATGTGAGGTGGGCCAACAATCCAATCCAGACACACCTTGATGTTGGTGAATGCGAGCTTTTATTGAGGTAGGTGTGTGGCACAAATACAGGGGCACGAATTAGTGCCTGCCAATTAGACGCCGGCGGCCCCCTGTTTGGTCGGGGTTTTTACAAGCCCTTCTCCGTGGCCTAGGGCTGTCCGTAGGTCCCTAGGGATAAAAATATGGCAATAACGACACTTGCTGGTCATCACAATAACTGATTCTTTCCGTCCAGCATCAGATGGTTCATAAAGATGTATGTGTATATTTTCAATGAGAATAGACCACGGAAATTCTTTTACCCCCGTTATTACAAGAATGATTGACTTAGGCATCTGAAAATACTGTCGGCTGCAGGTGCGATGATAGGCCGCTAAAAGGACCAGTCTGCTAGCAGTCCGTCGTCCCTGTCTACTACGTAGATGACTTCTTGATCATTCTTTCATCAATGGCACTTCACGATACGCTGGAGGTAAAGCATCATCCAGCGCTAGCTTGATCTGCTGGGTAAGAGCTCGCGACCACCATCGCTGGTGCTGGATAACACCCCCATTGACCCAATAGTTCTCCATGCGTAGATGTCGCTTCCACACTCCCCGGACCTCGCCCTCAGCGTCTACTCCCCAGGTGACATCCAATCTTGCAGCGATTTCCTCCGGCCCCAACACTTCACCACCTTCATTCTTGACAATATCCCTAGCATTCTCCGCCCCTAGTAACTTGCCAGCTGTCGCTCGAATATCTTTGTCGGCAAAGCCGGTACACCAGATGACAGCATCTACATCGAGCGTGCTATCATCCGATAGCTTAATTCCTGCCTCGGTAAATCCAATGGGCTCGACCAACCCGCGTACGGCGACTGCGCCGTCGGCAATGAGTTCTGTGCCACCTACATCTACGTAATGACCACCGCCACGCTCGATTAAGTGATACTGGACATTGACATTTGGGTCTCTACTATCTACGACAGGAAATCCAGCTTTGGCAAGAGCGAGATAGCGATCACTGTTTTAAAGTATTAGCCGTTGCCCTGCAATTGGCAGACAATTGGGGAGCTCTACTTACGGTTCAAGAGATGCTAGATGCGCGAACAGACCGTGAGAGAATTGACCATCCAGAGCCGTGGGGAAAGTGTTCAGCATCTTATCTGCTTCATCGAGGGGGAAGTGGTCGTATGCACCAATGCCATGAGGATCCATAACGTAATCGTAAGGGAAAATATAAGTTGGAGAGCGAGCCACTATGGTAGTTTTTAGTCCACCTTTATGGCAGTCCCGCATGATGTCGAATGCAGTGTTGGCTGATCCGATCACCGCAACAGACTAGGAGACCTTAGCGCTCGATTTATACTCTTCATGGTATGCCATAACTTACCTTGACTCCCTGCTCTTGCAGGACTTTGGGGTTGCGATACTGAGTTGAATGGATGCTTAAGCCCCGAAACAGTTCTTTTCCTTCGATGACTGGAAGGTATGGGACCTCGCTTCCAAGACCCGTGGCTTGAACAAAATGCTTGCACACGATTGTTTTCTGATTGTTTCCACCAGAAGTGCTGAGCTGAACTGTCCATCTCTGCTTGGACGTGTCGTAAGTCGTGAGTGATATAGACGCCGATAGCATAACGTTCAATCGAAACTTGGCTACGTAATCAACCAAGTGTTTTGCTACTTCATACTTGGTCAAAAGGTGAGGACTATGAAGCTCCTTCGGAAACGCTTTGATAATGCTGGATCAGTACAAAAGTGGTGGTAGATAGAGTCCGTGGGTCAAGCTCACCGCTGAAAGGTAGTTCGCAGTTTGAGGTTGGCACGTGAAATTTGAGACAGTCGTACCGACGAGTCCAATTCTCACCAATCTCGCTGTTGCGATCAACTACTATAGAGTCGACTCCCAGCGCTTTGAGACGCGCCGCCGTCATCAAACCCCTAGAACGGATGAGAGTCGTCCAAAGCAAAGTCTTGAGGCCGGGATACTCACGAAGTTCCAGCTCCAATGATAAGAACATCGGTATCGAGCGCATCAACATCCAGGTTCCGCCCTGGAGATTGAAGAAGTGACTCATCCTCGGGGCAACCTACCAAGCTCTCTACCCAAGTTGACAGAATCCAGATCTTCCACAAGACTTTTCCACTCGTCGCATCTTTGGACGGGAGAATAATTGCTTTTCCAGAACAGTTCAAAGCAGGCGAAATCGTCCGAAACACAATCTCGCAATTGATGAACATCTTTAATAAGAAAAACCATTATTTTTCGTGTCCCTCAGTACTCCAAGAGTCCATAATAACTCACCATTACTGGATTCACAACGGCGAATTGAGCTTTGCCAGTGCATTCGATGCTACCAGATAAACCACAACGAGAGGTTGTCTCAAGCAGCGCTGCAGCAACATTACGAGCCTCGGTAAAAGTGCGCAAATGACTGGTGAGAGCTACGATGTCTCGCCAGTATGCTTGCCCGGGATAAAAACAATCGGCCAGAGCTTCTTGGTCCTTACGAGCCAATGCAAGATTGAATGCTTCAAAGACCTCTTTGGCCTGCGTGAGGGCTACCTCGGCAGACATTGCCGCTGGGTCCACCGTACCGGGCGCGACCTTTGGCAAAGGCCTAGAGATCTCATTGAGGCTGGCCTCCGGTGGGTAGTCGATCCCTGGAGCAATGGAATTGTCGCCAGTCATTTCTATCGGATGTTAGCATATGCTTCCAGGCAAGGCTACCGATGTGAGAAGACAAACCGAACAGAGTTGAGATCAGGATGCTCGATAGTGTGGTATGAACAGTCACTACTGTCTTGTTGCGCAACAAGAAAGCACGAGATGCATTCAGAACCAGAGATCCTACAAAGGATGAATGTTTGCACTGATAGATAGTACAGGATGATGGACTGATGATATGTACCGAGATAGTTGGTGATAGCAGGGTGGCAATATGCACTGCCCCACCTCTGAGTGCCAATAAATATGCCTCTGGATCGTTGGTTCAAGGGCTGGGGAAAATACGAAGATAATTGGTCAGGCTGAATGAGCCTTGCATATGCGGGCCGCCGATTTCAGACACATCATCCAGACGCGTTGATGCCTACTGTGTATTTTGCTGATCTTTTCGAGTGATTATGATGATTATGATGAAACATCACCAGACATGGGTTGGTGGGTATCGGTACATCTGCAATTGGCGTTTGCATATGAAGGATTTTGCGAGATGCACTGCTGCGTGATGGCGTTGAGCAGGCTGACAACCCGAATGAACTCACTGTGACTGGACCACTGGGTAGAAGCGCCAAGCGCTGCAAGAATTATCCTCGGTGATGTGATAAACCGAAAGCAGAGAAATTGCAATGCAGTGGGAACTTCTTAAAATAAGCAATGCCGCCTCCCGGCGATGCAACGCAAGGCGTTATAGTAGCCTTTTTACTTGTTTCTCAAATGCCGCCAAATGCCGATAAAAAACAATACTCGGTTGATGCATTCCCATGTTTCATTTGATGCATTATTCCATCGAACAAGGACGTCCAAATTCGTGAAGCCAGAATAACAGAACACGCCCAACGGGTTGCCATCTATCTTCATACATTCAGTCACTGGTCCATTCGAGTTCACGTACAGCAGAAAGGGTTTAATTCCTAATTTCCAACATGACTACTGGGTCGGAGCAACCAGAGGCGCCCCTCTCTGGGCAAAGCCCTCAGGACGACGCGTCTCGCCTAGAGAATCCCGCAACTAAGTCACCGGCCTACAGTTCCAACCATTCCTCGCCACCAATACTCGAATAGAAGGGATCGAAATCTGCGAACGAGGGACCACCTAATGGAGGAGTGATGGCCTGGTCCCAGGTCGTTGGAGGGCTTATGCTACTCTTCAACTCCTGGGGCGTGCTCAACGCGTTTGGTGTCTTTCAGACCTACTATGAGAGCGGTACTCTCTTTGAACGTAGTTCTTCTGACATCTCATGGATCGGAGCCATTCAGTCCTTCCTAGTCCTGCTCATGGGCGTCGTTGTCGGTCCAATATATGATCGCGGCTACTTCCGTTCCCTGATCATGTTGGGAAGCTTTGGCATCGTTTTTGGCCATATGATGCTAAGTCTGTGCGAGCAGTACTGGCAGGTCGTCCTCGCTCAAGGATTCGTCATCGGGATGGGCGCTGGATGTCTATTCGTTCCTTGCGTATCCCTCCTCCCTACATACTTTAGCACACGCATGGGTCTGGCTTTAGGCATCGCATTTTCTGGATCTTCGCTTGGCGAAGTGATATATCCAATTATCCTTTACCGGCTTATGGCACCCATCGGCTTTGCCTGGGCGGTTCGTGTTATGGGTTTCGTTGCGTTGGCAACTTTGCTCGTCCCACTGGCAGTGATGCGGCCTCGAGTGAAACCACAGAACTTACGAGGTTTCATCGACTGGACTGCCTTTACAGACATGCCATATCTTGTTCTCGTTGTCGCGATCTTTCTCGGTATGGTTGGCACGACGACATTAATTTTCTTCCTTTCCTTTTACTCTGTGGTATGTCCCCCTAAGCCTGGTCGATCTCTTCATATGATTCTTTCACTCGAAAAGTACAAATATTGATTCTTTAATAGAATAAAGGAATACTTAGCGACGAAATGGCATTCTACCTGGTTCCCATTCTGAATGTCGGATCGTGTTTTGGTAGAGTTCTTCCCAACGCTATTTCCGACAAGATCGGGCCATTCAACATAGTCGCGCCATGCGCGCTTGTTACTGGGCTTGTTATCTTCTGCCTCATGTCCGCCACGAATGAAGCTTCGATAATCGTTCTTGCTCTTCTCGGAGGATTTTTTAGTGGAGTCTACATCGCGATGCCACCTGCCTGCTTCGTTCCACTGACAAAAGATAAAAGTAAGATCGGAACTCGTATCGGAATGGGCTACGGGATGATTTCTTTCTCCCTTTTGATCGGTGGCCCAGCGACTGGCGCGATTCTTGGAACGGGACTGGATTTGGACTGGCATGGTCTGTGGGCCTTTGGCGGTGCCACCATTTCCGTCTCTGGCATCATTTTCATCGGGCTAAGAATCTATCGATCAGGACCACAGCTATTTGTCAAGGCTTGATCAAGATGCAGGTCAAATGGTCAATATGTTGGAACATGTCGGATGCATTATTCCATGATGTGGCTATGGCAATAAGAAAGTTTGGTAAAGCTGTGACTTGGCTCGTTTCTCAGGGCGCCTGACTGACGATAGTGGAGCCTGCCCAGTAATTAATAGCTACATAAGTATGGAGCTTGGATGGTTTTGGACTCTGGTCGCTCTTGAGCCAAGATCTGGGTAGGATAAGTCATAATCATTTGAAGCCTCACGCCCCGTCATGAAATCAAATCGAGAGGTGTGACTGGTGCAATTAATATAGAAACTTCTCTTTCCTCTTAGGAAACAAAAATCAAAATCAAATCCAAGTATGGTGCATTTTTTTCCCGGCCAAGGCGCTTTCCATACCGACCATTGGATATGCTCTTCGACCACTCGGATGATGAAGAGCATTGAATACCATGGTATCTTGCGGTTACATCACGAGCACATTTTCGCATTTCTGTGAACATGCACAGGTAAGGTCATAGCGCAATGATTGCCTCAAGGAGAACTTCCTGACATGCGATGACAGATTATTGAAGAGATGTACAATGTCGTATACAGTGACAGGAGTCGAAACCCAAATGATCCTGCCATTGCTGATATCGATGCACGACCTCGACAGTTCTAACACAGACTGCCTACCCATATACGTGTGGACGATGTTCACTCACTTTCGCACTGCCCACCACCACATATCCTTGCTCTCAAGTAAGTGAAAGCCCATCTTCGTCGCGAATTCGCCAATGCATTATGCTGACAAACATCAACAAGTGTTCGTTACCACACTTCGCTGATTCTAGTATATCGCCCTTTTTTCAAGCCAGACTCGCTATGTCCATCGGATCCCTTCTGCGAGACTGCGCGCCGCGTCTGCGTAGAAGAGGCTGCTACGGTCAACCAGTTCTTCCCGGCTTATGGAGACACATTTGACTATCGGAACCAAACCTATTTGACGAGCTACTGTGTATACACGGCGGCTACCATCGAAGTCTTACAGGTACAGAATTCTTCCAAGGATATCTCTGCAGCTGCGGCACAGCGTCTCTCTACCACGCTGCGCATGCAAGAGCCTGAAGTCGCGCAGACGCCCCGGATCCGGCGCAGTGTCGACATTATCAAGGCACAGCTAGATAAATTGGTAGATCGAGATGGCACTGCCGTGCCAATACCAGAAGGCTCGTGGGCTCGACAGGATCTGGAGCGGCGGCGCCCACCGACCGAGCTTGCTCCCTCAAGTGGCGATGCAAGTGAAGAGAACACGCAAATATCCGACGCAGCCCTTCTACCGTCAAACACTACAGATCCGTCCTTTCGCCAGGACGGGAGAGAAGGCACAACAATGCCCAGTCCCTGCTATGAGATGCCCAATCTTGAACTTGACTGGTTCATCGAGAATGCTGGCGGGGGCTTCGTTCCAGATATGTCTTGGGTCTAGCAGGGCAAACCAATAAATAGCTTCAATTGAGTGAGCCTTGAATTTTGTATTTATTAGCAGTACTACGATGCATCCGAAATCTTGCCAATCATTGTCTGAATCTCATCCAAAGTCATGACTGGGTCCTTGTTCACGAATCCTTCAGCGAAGGGAAATCTCTCTTGCTCTGTCCAATGTTAGTCTGCAATTACGGTGCTTCCGCGAGTAGAATTGAGCTTACCGAAGAATATCTTGACCCACGCGGTATTAGCATTACCATTCACTCGATCTCCAAACAGCATCAAATAGAACGCCGTTTCCGCCAAGCTGGCCGTGTCGCCATTCGGCTGCGAGTAATCGGCATTCGTCGACTGCGCATCAGCGATGCGGTCGACTCTCGCCCTGGCCGCCGTGTCGATGCTGATGGTGTCATTCGTGTAATGCGCCGTCACCTGGGCCCAGATGGTCGGGTTAAAGTTCAAGTCGTTCCCGCCGTGGGCGAAATCGTCCCTGGATAACGAGCCGTCGTGCTCGATGGCGTTGTGCTTGACCGTGTCGGCGAGATTGAACGTCGAGCTGTTGCCCGTCGTCGACAGGCTCAGGGCCTCGTTGATGACGTCCGCGAGGGCGTCGGGGTCGAAGCTGTTGGACTGCAGGGCGTTGCGGAGCGTCGGCGCGTCGACGTTTTGTCCATTTCGTGGTAAATAGCCATGGTTCGCCATGGTGTTCAACATGGGGCATGGCGAGCGGCCTGTTGAAAATTGTTATTAAGATGAGTTGAGATGTGCGCTTTGCTTTGGAAGGTCACGTACTGTCGCCGGCCTGGGGTGCTTGCCACTCATTGTCTCGGCTGTGAATAGATGCCTCGATTGGCAGTGCGACGGCAAAGAGCCAGCATAAACTGCTCCTCATTTTGACGACTTCTGGATATCCGGGTGTGGTATCATAGAAATAATAATAATGATAATATGCTGGGATTAAAGAAATCAGTACAAATAAGCTGGGCAAAAGTTACTTCGACGGGCGCGCGAACTCTCCAGACATGGTCACAGTTATATGCCCGCCATCCCCTGATGGTGGCCAATCCGACCGAGACTAATCATTAATCGAAAATTGACGATTGAAATGCTAATTTGATCCATCACAAAACGATCATGTCGGGTAGATGCAAAACCGACAAATATCTACAGACTATCAACCGCGAAATCGAGCCCGTCGCCATGTTGGCGTTGAGCTCCTAGCCATCTTCCCGCTAGCACTGCCGATCTTTGCCCTGGCATACTGGAGATGGCCCTGGCTAACGACGTGCTAAGATGTGCGCCGCCGAACCACAAGGGCGGGAGCTTGCCGATCACGACAGATTCAATTCCAGAAATTCCAGAGACTTGGTATCGGTCTCTTACGGCGACCCGAAGAGCAGACGGAAATAAGGTAATATAATGAGCAAATCCTAGGAATGTGTATGCCAAAAACTATCAATGGTGCGGAGTTGCCTGCCGTGTCGATTGCAAAATGGACCCGACGTAGAGCATGTAGAAGAAGGCATAGCTTTTCAGATTTGAAAGCATCGCGGAGCTAGGTACAAGAGCCATTTGTCAGCTTTCGACTATAGACGGGTCCAATCACGCCTATTCCTAAGAATAAGATATGCGGCACGGAGAACGTAGAGTCTGGCCAGAATCTACAGATACACTATGCCTAGGTACACAACAGCTATACTGATATCGCTCGACAGAAAACAACAGGACCATCTTATAACGTTGCTCAGTCACTGCCTTCGTCTTTGTGCCCAACATGATTGAACGTCTTGGAGTTTTTGGATGACGAATGCAGCTACCGCAAAATGTTTGAGCAGATCTGAGAATCCCCCTGCGAGGTACCTTGAAGCAATAGGACTAGCGGCCAAGACTCACTAGGTTTTAGGCTTGTCTGTGCATTCCTTATAATCGTGCCACACACACACACCACAGAACACCTCGCAAGCTCACCAACTTACCCAATTTGATAAAAGGATGTCTTCGTCCTGGAAGAAGCCACTTTTAGTACCGAACATACATGACCAGAAGTGGACGACCATCTGAAGATGATGGTGCAGGCCCCCGGTCAATTTCGCATCTTCGACAAATGCACTGCGCAGGGAGCGACAATGGATTTGGCGAATTGAATCGGACCGGGTCATTTGTCTTCCACGCGGTCCCGGGTCGACTTCTATATCACAAGTCCTTCTGGAAGAACTGCTCCCAAATAGCGAATACAGGTCAACTGTTCTTGCGATTGACAAGAATCAATACCCTGAGACACATTGCCGCGGAGATGGAGATGTCCTGGCTCCCCGGGGACCTGCGTATGCTGACTTTGCGGTGGGTTTTGTCGTCAATCATTGACACGGTCCGTTGATCGGCACCTATAGACTTGGCAGTTCTTGGCAAAGTCGAGCTTGGATATAAAGAGAGCATCAGTAGTGAGAATATAGGAATACATGTATATTTCACGGGTGCATACTTCATGCTTCGTCGAACATTGCCTCTCGACAAATCATAGCAATGTACAGTTTCCTTGTTGCTGGCCTTTGGCTGTTCCCATCGCCTGGGCTACACCGGCTTTGTCTCCCAATAATGTCACCAAGCTATATCGCTTCTCTAATGCTACAGAGACTGAGCTCGAAAACATCGCCGTCCGGTCCAATGGGCAATTGATCGTTACCTGTGCCACCATGGATGCCGTTTTCATATTTGATCCATTCGAGGATGACCTTGAGCCAAAGATGATTGATACCTGGCCCCTGGGGTACTCCGCGCTTGGCATCACCGTAGTCTATCCTGGCGTCTTTGCCGTCAACGTTGGTACACTCAATAGCTCGAACCTGAAAACCGTCGGCTCTGCCGAGAGNTGGCGTCTTTGCCGTCAACGTTGGTACACTCAATAGCTCGAACCTGAAAACCGTCGGCTCTGCCGAGAGAACGTATAGCATTTGGACACTCAACTTCACCGAGTCGGACACGCCAGTCGCCCAAAAAATCATCGACCTCCCACAAACCGGACTGCTCAACGGGCTCACCACAGTTCCGGGCTCGGGGGTCATCTTCACCGCTGACCAGGTCAACGGCACGATATTCCGCATCGACATAGAGACGGCCGAGGTCAGCATCACCATAGACTCGCCCCTGCTTGGCTCCCAGGCGTACTACAACGACAACACCCTGGGCCTCAACGGCGTGCGCTACCACGGCCAGCACCTGTACGTGACGGACTCGTCCTCGGCCATCTTCGGCCGATACCAGCTCAGCCAGGACGGCATGTGGTCGTGGGGCGGCCTCGAGCTGCTCGGCCAGATCGAGCAGAACGGCACGACCAACTACGACGACCTGGCCGTCGACGGCGCGGGCAACGCGTACGTCTATATCCACCCCAACGCCTTGTCGCTCGTGCGGCCCGACTTGACCCAGACCATCTTTTACATCGACGAGACGGAGCTTTTTCAATACGCCGGCCGCGGTCGTGTTTGGTCGCGGCGGCAGGGCCAACGATACCCTTTACGTCGTGTGCTCGGGCTCGATCGCGGCGAACGGCACCGTCGTTGGGGGCGCTCTCTATCAGATTGATCTCTTGCCTCCGAGCGATGGGTGTACTGCTTAGGAGTTGGTGTATAATCAACTGAGTTCGAGAAAGATGCATACGGTAGTGGTGGGAAAGGTAGATTGTCGATAGAATTACAGTGTAATATAATCACTCATAATATCATTTCATTGAACCGTCTGTTATGTGTTCGAATTGAAACAAATAAACAAACGGCCACACTTATCCACGTTTCGTAAGCCGGGAGAGACAACTTGCATTCTTTAGGAACGTTGGGTTTCCTACAGCTACCATCCCGACAATTGCATCTCGGGACTATGAAACGGACCGCGTAAGATCAATGGTAGCTCTATACCGAAGTCTCACCATATCCTGATGTGGTTAACAGAAAGCAACACCAATTGATCACATTACGAATCAGTCACCTCGTATGAGACCGGAGACCACTGATTTACAATGAAATAAAAATATACAAAACTAGATAGCACCATTGCCCGCAAAGCAGCCATCATCCTCTTCTTCCGTAAAAGCATACTGACTCTTGTTGAAAGCTTGATTGGACAAGGGCACGTCCAACGCGGGGTTCTGCGTGAAAAAGTTGTCTATAAAATCATGAGCAAAAATATCCTCCAAATCGTGCACAAATATAAAAAACAAGATCCGAACTGACAAGGCTTGAGGGAAATCATGTGCGTCTCGACGGGCATGACGGGAAAGTCCTCGACGCGGGGCACGTGGGTGAGGGCAAACGTGTGCCAGAGGACGATGTCGGCGTTGGCGACGTTGTCCCCGCGCGCGACGAAGGCGTCGACGCCGCCCGCGCCGCCGTTGGACTGGTTGGTGAACTTGCCGGCGCAGTACAGCTCGCGGTCCCGGTAGCTCGACACCCAGACGTGGTGCTGCGTGAAGGGCGCCCGCCCCGTGATGTGCGCGTCCGGCACCGCGAGGCGCAGCTGGCTCGGGTGCGGCACCAGCTTGTACGATACGGGCGTCATGGTGACGGGGTTGATCACGTTTGGGTTGTACTGCGAGAATTAGTATTGGCGGAGATGTGATTGGTATCTGCTGATGGTCTACGGCTGCGTCTATGTTGAGGAGAGGGGGTTATTGAGCTTCTAATGGGAGACTCACAATCTTGAATGAGCGGTTGGTGGATGGTGACGCATCCGCGAAGCCAGCCGTCGTGATTGGAGTCTGCTTCACGCGGAAGGCATTGCCGTGAGGGTTGAGATCCGAGATGGGAAGCCCGTAGACATCTTCCTGGACGATCGAGTTTTCGTGGCCGTCAATCATGGGGTCTGTTCACAAAATCAGTCTGTCTGTAATTTTAGGAGAATCCATCAAAATGAATGACAGCTCACCAATGCGAACGTTGATAAAGTGCTGGTGCGACGGCGCCAGCACACCCGGAGCGACGACGGTGCCCCAAGGCGATACCTTGCCCATGTCAATGGGAGCAGTCGACAGAATTCCGGTGGCTCGGCTCTCAAGGTTGATCGCCCCGGCCTGGTCAAACTGCCAGGCGAACACGTAGTCGTAGTTGCCGACGGTGATGATGGTCTGGAGGACGAGCAAGCGCTGCCGCGTCACCGTGGCGACGCCGGTCGCGCCGGTGTGCTTCCACAGGATGCCGTTGTCCTGCTCGTGGCAGCAGATGACGCTCGAGATCTTCTTGGCAAAGCCCGCGGGATCTACCTCGGTCGTGGAAAAGTACTGTTTACGATCAGACTGGCCGTTCACCGTTGACAGCTCCTCGTGCAGGCACTACATACCTTCATGGTACCGAGACAGTCGCAGCCATTCTTGAGCGAGTTCGCGCTTCGTCCCAGTCCAATGTCTCCAAAGTCAAAGACCTGCTTGAGGTGGACTGGCGGTCGGGGGTCTGCATAAGGCACATGCATCTCACTGAGCGACATTCGGTAGAACAGAGGCCTACCGTCGTACGACACATCGTGTATGACGGGTCCCTCGCGATAGCTTGGTAGGTAGACATCTATGTCAGCACATAAAACACTTTGTGTGCGGATGTGCTAGAAAAGCTTACTTGAAGCCTACGCGGAAGCGCCACTTTTGCCACTCGATCAAGCGACCCTTGACAGTAAAGCTGACTCCTTCCGGCTGCGAAACAACCAGGGGCTTAAGGTCTGTTCTTTCGCCAAGTTCTCGCAATGACGGCAGTATCTCTGATGGGAGATACTCCTTGGTGGGGTATACCTGCATGTCGTGTAAGCATAGAATTCGCGTTTTGGGCTGTGATCAACCTACAAGAGGTCCGGTCTTATTTTTCATGCCATCCTCCTCGGAACCAGTATAACACCAATGGGTGTGTGTGATCTTCTTCTCCCAAATATCGTAGAAGAAGGCGAGCGGCAGGGGGTAAGCAAAGTAATTAGACTCCGGATCGTTTGTCGCCGGGTTGCGATGATACGTCAGGCAGAAGACCTTGCGCGCGGCAGGGTTCTTATCCTCGGAGCCAAAAGGCCACGGGTTGAGCATGATGAGCTCCTTTGGCACGCCGAGCTTCTCGATCGCCTCGAGAAAGATCGGATCTTTGGAAATGTTCTCCTTGACCTCGCCCGTCTCCGTTCGGTCGAGAGGCGCATGGTGGTCCTTGACCTCCTCCGCCGAAATCTCCTCGCCAGTGTTCATGTCAACGATCACCTCCATCAGGGTGCGCGTATTGAGCACGAAGAACATGGCATAAATCTCGCGACGGATGGTTTGTGCCGGCTTCTCTCCCCGTAACTCAGCTGAGAGATAGGGTGCGAGATCGGCTTTGCTCTGCAGGGTGTTAATCGCTATTCATGTCGAGACTCGGGGATTGCGTGGTCGTCGGCGCCGGATAATGAAATATTCAAAGTTGCGTGGAATCAACATGGTGATCAGTACTCACCGGCTCATGGAGAGTGCATGCTTTGAACCATAGACGGGAGTCGGGACGGTTCCGCTTCAATATGAAACATGCCCTGTTGACCTCGTCGACGGAAACATCATCCAAAGGATGCGGCCGGGACCCTTTGCTACTTGGCGCTGGATCGGAGAGAAGTGCGGGCGCCATGATGGGTGAGGCTATTCGAGAGGACTGAAGCACAAGAAAGACGAATTCCGCACATGAGAGGGGTGGATACCAAAGTCACGACGACGGGACAGGGCTTCTTTATCTCTATCTCTATACAAGTCCGGCTGTCGGAGCTTCGAGCGGCAAGCCGCAGACGACAGGGTCTCCGGCTAGCAACGAACGGTACATGGTCCCGAGGCTGGAGTAGTATATTATTAGACTAAGCAGACAAAAGAAAAGGTACTCCCAGTAAGAAATGTCTCTTGGAAATCGTGGCTCGAAAAGGACCGTGTTAACGACAGCAGCCCCGCTCACTCCAATACATCTCAGCACAGTCTCCCTCATCGTATCTTCATTATCAAATGTGGGGAGCATCGACGTACTACCTCCTACTGGTACGCCAAAGATTGGGTCGGTTATTCTCCGATACTTTATCAGCGCTTATCTGATGTGCTACTTTCTTACAGGTAAGCTGAACATTTTCTTTTCGAACCTCGGTGCTCTATAGCTCCATGAAAACATTGCTTGATTTAAGTGGAGGATACCTTATTTTTCAATCGACATTGATATTTGGGGTCAAGGTTAATCGCCCGCCGACATGGGAATGTACTTCCGATGGAGCCATGATCAAACTTTCCATCTGCCACAAGCTTATATAACATGGAGGGTACAGACACCAAGTCATCCGATGTTGCCTGCCGACTTTGCTAATTCGATTGACGATTACAGTATGATCATCACACATTATTGGAAATACAAGTCCATGCAACTTTCACCGGCCAAATGTTTGCTTTGATCCCCGCGTACCACTCCGTTTTCGGACGAGTGCATACCTCTCTCCAATATTTCGATTTCTATACGGAGTTGTCGGCGCAGGAAAAGGCAGCACCAGCTTTGCCCTCCTTGTAGAGATTGTTGATGTTGATGCAGGAGACGATGCAGCCCGCGACACCAAAGAACAGTCCGGCGATGAAGAAGAGGCCGTGGATCCCATTTGCATACCAAGTCGCCTTGCGATTGAAATGTCGGTTGTCGTATAACCCTAGTCGAGGAGGAGAACCGTGTCAGCAGACCAGCGTTCGCGTATTGTCTTGTCGTCTCTCGAATTCAAAGCACTTACACATCAACATGGGGAGCGAGATCGTGTTGGGCGTTGTGAAGAGTACCAAGACACTGAGCAGCTCGCTGTAGAATGGGATACCGGTCGCAAGGACGAATGCGACGATCGTGATGGTGACGACAGAGCAGCCTTTGTGTTCAGGTCAGCGGGGTTCTTCTGCTGCTCTAACATGAGAAGCGTAGTGATTTGAAGCACCTACAACCAGCTGACGTGATGCTGCCACGTTTTCTCCTGCAGGTGACGAGTTCCGCGAAGGAGCTTAACAATAATGAACTTGCCACAAAGGTGGAGGACTGCTCGGTCAGTAGTAGAAAGCCAGGATGGAAGGACTCCGCGACATACACAATGTACAAGTGATGGCGAGACCCGGAAGGGCGATGACGTATGCAGTCTTCTTGATGAGGGGGCCTGCGGAAGCAAGAGCTGGAGAGGCGACATATTGACCACCTAAGACTGTTTAATCTCGACTGCCTGTACAAGGATGATCTGTGTGATCGATGCCGGTGGTTAGGGTCTGGTGACTTACAGTACTTGTAGACGATGAGAGGCAGGATAAAGTATGAGAGTGTGGTGACGGTCAGGGCTATGTAAACGGCACGATTGAAGTATTTCCTCGGATTCTTCATCTCCGACGAAGCGGGAATGCTGTTGCGTCTCAGTACCACTGCAAATCTGACTGCACAAGATAGAGCCCCCTCGTTGGGAAGTGGACATGAAGGCGAGGCATAAACATTGAAGAAATAGAAGTACATACTAGGCGGTAGTGCCACCATAAGAGGTCAGGATCAAGTTAGAGGCGGCGAGACCAACGCTGAACGTCGGATTGTTTACAAGGTAGAATTCAAGGTCGTCACTGGCAGGCGCGGCAGGCGCGGCAGGCGCGGCAGCCGGCCGATCTTGGAGAGATACGGCGATGCTGATGTCTAGGGTTAGTAAACAGTTGGTTCCAAGAAGCGACCAGCCCCATGAAAAAGGCGAGAAAAAGTAAAGACACTGACACAACGAGTCAACAACCAGGATAGAAATATACAAGGTCCTGAATTCGATCCAGGTCAAGACTCCAATCTGTCCAAATTTCGGCATAAGCGCTGGTATGGTGCAGATGACTGCGACGATGGCAGTGAAAGCCATGGGGCACAGGGCGTGGTCCGACAGAGTGTTCAATGCGATCGAAACACTGAGCATCGTCACGCCGGTGGGAAGGCTATAAGACGTCAGCAGGAATAATGCCTTAGATCTATGGAAGAACTATCAGAGACATATACCCAAGAGAAGAAGTACATCCAGGCAACAAGTCCACCGAGAATCTTCCCACCGATCAGGGTGCCGGCGTCACCGACCGATTGTATGCTGGCATGATTGAGACGGAATTGGCCCATGAGGAGAGCCCCGTACAGCGACAGCCCTCCCCACACAAAGACGAGAATACTTGCGGGGATGGCACCGAGGTCGTGGAACTGCCCGGGATGCTGAGAATGCCGGCGGCGATCTCTGTACAGTGTTAGTCATATATGCATGATTATCGGTATGAGGCTGGACGTACGGAACTTGCAGAACATGATCGAGGCCTAGAGGAGCGATATTAGTTCGGAATGGTAACCGCACTTCCACTGTGGCTCACCTTGACCCATCCCATTGTACGGTAGTTGACCTGGTCATCGAGTCTGAATACTTCATTGGCCTCGGTATTCTCCGGGTCTAGATCTTTGTTGTTAATTCCCGCGACGGCATGGACCGATGGGGGCCCGGCAGACTTGTCAGGTGACTTGTCATCGACGGCAATGTCGAGAGCAATATCTCGCTCAGAGACCGGAAACGACAAATTGTGAACTAATACTTGTGAATGATCACGAGTGCCGAGTGAGACTAGGTAGATGCGAGACTGGGAAAATGGAGACTGAGCCTGAGACACAGAGCAGACCAGCGATCCGTCAAACTGATAGAAAATAAGTGGCACTGCAGAGACCTAGGCAGGGCCTCAGTCTGGGGAAATATGAAATCCATATATTTGTGGTCTTTATACAGGATGAAATGCTCGGGATTGGGTAGGAGTAGAGAAAGCTCGAGTGTGCAGTATGATCAGGTACCCGCTAGCTCGACTTTGCAGAAATGGAGCCCTTATCTCTCACTCTCCGCCGTCTGATCAAGGACCGTGTCAATCTGTTGGTATAGTCTTATCAAAGTCGCGGGCACAAAGAGAGGAAACGCTAGCAGGCGGGAATAAGCGTATGGTACAGATTATAGGCTGGTTATATCTCGCGCTGTCCCTTGCGCCCTTGACCTTGCTTATCAGTCTTGGCTAGAGACTCAGTCCCATCGGCCCGGGAGCGCGATGGTCGGTGCATTCCTCACCAGGAGAGCCAGAGAAAGAGAGATTGCAGTCCATACTCCATACTCTCTTCGCATTCAACGATGCTCTCAGTCACGACTCGTGGTCACATCACCGAACGCACATACCATAAGGATTAGGAGTATGGCATCTTCCCCAGAGACACATAGCTCCACCTCGTCGGCACGACTCCACAACACAGGCCCCGCGACCAGACGGATATGGTCACGAGAGGAGGATGGGGCATTGATCGCCGCCGTGGCTCGCTACGGCACTAGTAGAGGATATCACTCGAATTGGCCTCGGATTGCGGCGTCGGTAGGAAATGGTAGGACTCGCAAAGTCTGTCTCCCTCCCTCGTCACAACACAACTTTGAGAGAGTAATAAGATTTCTCTGACAGCCTCGGCAGGATTGTAGCAAACGCTGGTTTAACTCTCTTGATCTGGCCGTGAAGAAGGGGAAGTGGTCTCAGGAAGAAGACGAGGCACTTCGCCGACTCTACGCAGAACTTGGGCCGAAATGGATATTGATTTGTAGGCTTTCTATCTTCCTAGCATTCTTCAAGAAGTGTTCACAATATACCTGGGACCTATTATTAATCATGGACCATCGCTTCGCTCAACGACTTCCCGGTCGTCAGGAGTATCAGGTTGCTAAACGCTGGGGCGACGTCTTGTCTCCCGATTTGACATCAAAAGAACCGTGGACCCCACTCGAGGATGCTTTGCTTCTGCAGCTGTACGAGGCCCACGGCTCGAAATGGTCCATCATTGCGGAATCACTGTCGGAAAGGAGTCCAGTTGCTTGCCGGAATCGCTGTCGAAAATACCATGGCCAACCATCCGGAATGAGTGAGTGAGAGGACTGAGGCAAGTAACAGCAATCCTGCTAATAACACTAGAGAATGTCACTTCTGCGAATGCGAACAAAACGAAAATGTTCGGTGATCATGGTGAAGAACGCGAGGCTATATCCGAACAAGACAGAGTCACTATTAGTGCAAGAGCGTCGCTCTCCAACACGAGCACTACACCCACTGCCGGGACCAAGTCTTCGAGGCCTAATGATCAAGACGATTCCGCTCAATTGACATCTGAGAATGCTCCCTGGGCTCCTGCAGGCATGACATTGACAGACCATCAATTGCTTTTTAAGCGGCTTGCCGGACTACCAGCCGCCATTTCTTCCAACACCAAGGACAGCGATGATGCATCATCATTTGATACCACGTCTTGGAACGGGACCAGTAACCAACCCGACAATCCCACCGCCGCACAACTATATCCTACCCAGGAGATTGACGTTGACATGGAACGAAATGCAATCACAACTGAATCAGCTAGCGATAGTGATATCCAAGAGATAAGTACGTGTCGCAAAGCATTGCTTATCATAGAAGCGAGTTCTAACAGGAGACAGTGATGCAACTTGGTTTCTCCAGCGCTGATTCGTCTATTTCACTAGGGACCGCCGATGCTCACTGGGATCCCCTTCCGCCCTCTGGCGGTACGATCCTTCCCGAAGTTTCGCTCTCAAGTACTACAATGTCTTCATCGCCATCGATTCCACAAACGGCGTCAATAATACGACGCATGCAGACGACCCCCAAAGCCCATCGATAATGCTTGGTCGCTGGCACTAGCGCTTCAGACATCCCAGGCATCGGTGCATATCAGCACGAAGCTAGTTAGGCGCCTTGCACATGATGCAGCGTATACACTGGACGAGGCTCGGATGTCGGATGTAGCCAGTGAAGCGGTCGCGCAGTCCTGATGGGGGAAGGGTAGCTTTGATGTCTTCCTTGGCCGCGTTTTTGCCAATCGCACGCATACCTACTTATTCCCAACGATCAATGAAGAACAGTGACACATACTTTCAGTCCCCGGGATCCGAGCTGTACAAGCAATTTCTTTCGCAAGTATTCGCAGTGTATATGGAAGGACCATGCTTTATTCTCTCTACGTAAAAGTCTGCAGCCTCTAGTAGTGACCACAAGATGCGTGTCACATCCCGTATCGCGACTCTAACGCAGTAGCCATATCTCTGAAGCGATTGTCAAATGAATTATATTCGATACCCAAGATCGCTTTGGCCTTGTTCCGTCAATGTGGAAGCCGGACCGAAGCATGAGTTCGTGCGCTACCGAATCGCCAGCCATAATCGCCGCCGCTGACGGATAAAGCTCATTCAGAACCTTTTCAAGACTCAGCAATGTTGGCAGGTGGTAGAGAACGACAAAGAGACTAGAGCAAGCGACAATTGAGATAGCTTCATTGATGGATTGGGCTTACAAAACAGATGTCATCTCCGCAGTAGGATCCTCCGCTGACGATGAACCGCTGCATCGAGGCTTCGGGGACAGTCAAGGCCCGCACATTCGCTAGAGCGCCTGTAAGCTGCTGGATTAGCGCCTATCGAAACGCACTGGAATTGGAGAATCGAGGAAGCACTCACAATCCCGGACGTCAACCCAGCTTCCCGTGATCTTCATATCGTCTTCCGACTTTTTGCCAACCTGCCACTCGTAGAAGTTCTTGCAAGACGTGTTCAGTTGGTCCGCGGACTCGCATTCGTGAATAGGTGGCCCAAAGACCATGGGCGGGTTGAGAGCGACGCCGTCGAATCGAGGTTGCTGATCTTTGAAGAATTGCCAGAAGCCTCTCTCCGCAAGCACTTTACTAGCTGAGGGGGTTGTCAGGACTCAGCACGGGTACATGTTTGCGATGCTTGCGTCGCTGGGCAGTGTGGCTCACCTCTGTATTTCTCCATGGCCGGTGCTTCTCTGCCGCGCAGATTGCAAGTCTCGACGCTTGATTCGTTCCAGTCCTTTCGGTAAAGATGATGGGACTGTCCTCATCCACAAATATTATTGTTATAGTCAGACCGTGCAATGGCACGCGGAGCGCTAATGGATGGATTAGAATGCGCTTATCGGCAACAGATGGGACCGTGTAAAGATCATACCAAACTCCACGATTCGTCCAATCATAGACCGTCTTCATTATACCCCCGAATCGATACCCGATCGGGTTATGGGCGAATGGAATGCACCCACCAATATCACTGCTGATATTCAGCACCTTTTGCTAGGTATATACTAGGTTAGGTCTCTTGCGTTGACCCCGTCCGTACACGTTGAGTTGAAGGACATTGAGTTCCAAGTAATACATAGGTCGTTTTTCTATTCCGCAATACAAGTACATATGCAAGGTACGCCACTGACACGGTCTCAACTGCCAACCTCTACCTAGCATGAGTTTTGCAACAGGCAATAGGACATCTCGGTTGGCTAATGGTACTGGCCCGGGACCGTGTCGTATCTCTGAACCATGCTAGTCTGTTTGTGAGCGTAATCCGAGATGGACTTATATGAGGAGGCATCGTCGCCATTTCTTGCAGAATCAGATAGACATATTTTATAGTTTGGCCAGAACGCAAGTTGTGACGCGAGACTAGCAATCATTCTTCTTTCCGCACCGAAATGTCTCAGCCAAAGCCCAACGTTTGGGAGATTCCCACTATTATCAGTGTCGTTCCAGCAAAACCACCTCTAACAGAAAAGAACATCCACACGCGATGGCATCCCGAGATCCCGTGAGCCGCTGTTCCATATGAGGCATCCTGTAGAGGCGTCAAGCTAACTAAATGCGTCAGCCCTGTCGCCACTATAAAATCGGGTGACATCTTCAAGGTCGAATGCATGGACTTTTGCGGCAACGCCATTGCCAACAACGACTGTGCCGACGATATCCAGAGCTACAACTGGCATCAGTAAGTCAGAAAGATCCACGCAACGTCGTGACACCATTCGCTCGATGCTCTTGACTTACACAAACGATAAGGGACCATAACCTGTCCTGCCCGATCCGCGTTGAGACCGCCGAGCCCGGCGATGTCCTCGTGATCGACACCTACGACATCGTCCCCTTTCCCGACCGCATCTGGGGATTCTCGGCCGCCGCGCCGGGCAAGGGCCCGCTCGACAACAACGAGACGCGGGTGGCCAAGTCTGTATGGGACTTCAACGGCGTCAAGACGTCCTCGCGCCACGTTGCGAGTGTCGAGTTCGCCGGTCGGCCCAACTGCGGCGTCTTCGGGACGTGTCCCTCGTACGAGCTCATGGAGGAGTGGAACCGCCGGGAAAAGGTTCTGAACGAGAGGGAGGGCCACGGCGAAGGTAGCACCTTCTTTGCTGAGCTGCCCAAAGAATATGGTGCTTACGTAGGCCAAGACCTTCCCGAAGACCTCATGGTCCGGATCCTGAAGGAAGGCGCGCGAACCAAGCCCGCTCGAGAAGTAAGGATACCATCGAGAAACAAGGCACCTGTCTTGTTTATCAAAAGATATGGCTAATATAACACCAGCACGGTGGTAATATTGACGCCGGTAACCTTGTCACTGGTTCTCGCATCTACCTGCCCGTCTACTTCGAGGGTGCCAACCTGTCCGTTGGTGACATTCACTTCAGTCTTGGCGATGGCGAACCCTCGTGCGCCATCGAGATGGCCGGCATCGCCACCATCAAGGTTGCAGTCATCAAGAACGGCGTGGAGCTCTTTGACATGCGGGCGCCTATCGTCACGCCTAGCCCGACCGAGGTGCAGTACCGAAATCAGGTCATTTTCCACGGTCTCTCGGTTGACCCGTACGGCGAGCAGCAGAAGGCAAATGCTACAGTAAGTCCCACTCATCCACGCCTTGCTCAGTGATATTGACCCGGCCCAGATAAGCTACATGCATGCCTCGAACTCGGCCACGAACTATCTCGGCAAACTTGGGTACTCGCATGAGCAATTGCAGATGCTCTTGGCGGCCGCTCCCATAGAGGCCAAGGTGCGTCCGCTGTCCCAGTTTACATTCATTCGCTCTGTTTCCAGAACCGTGAAATATCATGCCTCAACACTCATTTCCTGCTTCTTCCTCGAAGAGCACTGGCTGATGAACGACAGATCCTGGCCACGCCCAACTACCCACACGCCCAACGTGTCGGTCGGCGTCCCCGTCGACATCTTCGAGGACGACATCCGGCCCAGCGCCAAGGGCCTGGCCAAGAAGGATAGGGGATCGTGTGCTTACATGACCCCAGAGAATGAGGCCGAATGGAAGAAGACGTGCCGCGCTCCACCCAACTGCTACGGCACCTGTGAGGATAAGCCTCTGGCGGCGAGGTTGAAGTAAGAGAGTGACGTCTGTACCGGCAGTATGGTAGTGCAAGATGGGAATGCACTCGGGTAGGATTCTGAAAAGAAATTTGAGCTGATCCTACCGAGAAAGAGCGGAGGTGCTTAACAAGTGTAAAACCAACCCAAATCAGGGGAGCTTCGCGGGTCCATAGAATGTCAGCGCCAAGGTCCCAGGGACAAACAGCTCTTACCAAAGTCATATGTCAAGATCAGACGTTTTTCAGACGTTTTGTTGCATGTCCTTGTGGGCACAGAACGGCACAGGACTAGGATATCTATTAAAGTGTGAGAATAGAGGAATTAGGTAGTGGGACTTCTCCCCACATGTGCATATGAATAACTCAATCAATACACTCAGCCAACTGCCATAGCTTTTGGCACGAAGGTTTGAATCTGATTGGCTCGATCGCACTATATCTCGGATAGATCCCGTAGCCGTCCAATAAGGAACCAAACACAGCCCGCCTGCGCCATGTGTATGGGGCAATTCTCTTGACCCACGGACACACGTCCCCATCAGTCAGCAGTCACCTTGCGACCCACGGCGGTGAACAGGAACCAAATAAGCTCTTAAGCTCTTGGCATTTAGAGTATTCTGTGGGGAACGGCAGAACGGCATCCGAATTAAGGTTAGAAAAGTGAGCTGCCAAGTGCGATCTGCGTTGAAATGCTCCGCACATCTGTCGTATCTCACATCAGCAACTCTTCTATTCTGGCATGGGACTGCAGTGGACTTATGTACTAGTCTGTAGGGAAAAAAATCTTAGGGGGCCAAGAGTATTCTATTGAACATCGTGACGACGCAGGTATGATCTTGACATTTGCCCACGCACTGGGCTTGGTTCAATTTCAAGTGCCCAAGGTTGAGCCTCTTCCAGGTGGGAAGCCTCCGTATGGTCGCCAGTTCTGACGAAAAAGGGGACTGCCTGGGCACAACCACGCTGACACAAATAAAACATCGAAAATGGATACAAACGACTGGTGTGATGACTCCTCTATGAATTCTTTAAAATCTGCTTTACTGGCTCATGGAAAGCGCCTCTCGTGGGTTCCTACGCCGTTGCAACCGGCTCCCCTGAGTTCTCAGCTGAATCGCCATGGATGTAAGTCAGGGACCCAGGAGCCGCACTTACACCTGTGTTAGACGATAGAGACGTGCATGTGCCACCAGAACAACAAATTTTTCGTTCACGAAGTCAAAGATCTGCGATATCCGAACGTTTTGTGGGCTCTGTTTCTTATTTTGTGATCCTTCGCCAAGTGGCTCAGGTCGCTATAGGATTGATTAGGTGAGAAGTCGTCTCCACAACAATGACGATCACTGTTTTCATCTCCAATACAGACTACAAACAGCATCATCTCACAAAAAGATGCCTTTGAAAAAGAACTATAAAGGGTCGCTGTCGAGCCCATCTTGTCTCATTCTTCTCATCAGCAAAACAAGCCAGTCAAGCAAACAAACATCAAATCTCACTTCCAAAACAACCACTTCAAAAGCCAACACACTCAACCCACCACCTCAAAACCAACCACCTTTTACTCTCCAAAATGCAGTACTCTCAAGTCATCCTCCTGACCCTCCTCGCGGCCGCCGAGGCCGGCAACGTGTGCGTGGGCGGCACGTACAAGGCGTCCAAGGTGGACCGGCAAAAGGTCATCACGTTCGCGGCGGGCTCGCCCTGCGAGGACGGCAAGACGCAGACGCACGACGGCACGTCCATCGGCAGCTTCTGCAACCACCTGCCGCAGGGCTTCCGGATCTGCGGCCAGGACGCCAACCTCGTCAGCCTCGACCACGGGCCCGAGGCCCCCATCGGCGGCGGCTGCCGCATCGGCCTCGAGATCGACGGCGTCACCTACGAGGGCGAGACGAACAAGTACAACCCCGACGACGGCAACAAGAACGGCCCCTGCGACGCCAGCTGCGGCTTGACGGGCATCGATGGCTTCCTGCAGTTTGTCGGCGTGCCCATGTGCTAGAGGGGAGCAGGGCTTGTTCGGCGGGTGGAATGGAAAAGTTGAACAGTTTTGGGGACTCTCGTGATCGTTTTTGTCGATATTCAAGTAACATAATCCAGTCTTTATCTTCATCTCTTTATAAACTGCGTTTACAACAGATGCCTGTACCAGACTCGTGGTCGATGCTCATCGAATGACTGTTGATCTTCATGCCTATGCTCACCTGCGCGGACCGCGTACTTGACCGGCCAAGGCGTCCCTAATATACTCCTCCAGAGGTGTGACGCGAATGTCGGGATACAGCTCTGTCGCATCCAGGTAATTGAGACAACGAGCCTTTTGGGGCGTGTTATCTCCCCTGATACCCAAGAGCTGTCGATACTGGGCCATGCCTAGTACCAGCATGCTTTGCGCATTGGTAGGGTTCTTGGCCAGTTCTACCTGTACCTCCTGGACCTGCTTCGCGAGATATTCTGCAGATAACTTTCGAGGTAGTCCCTGGTTAATGATGCGCATCATATATTTTGCAGATTCTGCTTTTCCAGCATGCGTAGACTTACTTCATGTCTCGCAACTCGTTCGCCACTGGTTCTTTCGAGGGTATCAAAAATGTCACTCTGATACTTGACTTCGCCATAGCAAAAAACGTGCTTGTTCTTCGTCCTTGGATCTGCGATGATGCCAGCCACGAACCTGCCAATGTCCCGGTTGTCGATGAGCGCCATTGGGGTACTCCCGTCGCCGATGATCTCGTATTCGAAATCTGAGCTTGGACCTGTAGCCGTCCTGAGGGCACCTCTGGCAGAGATAGCTGGTACCACCAGCCGACATCGATGATGGTGTACCGAAGGTACTGTAGCTTAATGAGATCTAGCAAGTCCTCTTTCTGGAAAGCAAATCCATATCGGCCAAGAGTGCCTCGGACTTTGAAGCACATTGATTATCGTGTTTCTGTTCACGCACCTTCTCCCTGGCACCCATCACACCTCTCGGTGGACAGCACGGCCCGAAGGAAACTCGGTATATAACGGCCGACATTAGCCATGCCGGCCGCCGTAATCAGAGTTCTCTCATCCTCGTACGACAGAAGTTTCATGCAAGAGATGACAGCTTCGAAATTCTCGAGAAGCTCTACTACAGCTGCCGTGGGACCCCTCAGATCGATGGGCAGAACTAATATCCCGCGGTCTCGGAGACTCAAGTACTCATCCTTCTCGAGACTTTCTGCCCGAGCCAGTGCGGTCAAAACCTATCTCTCGAGACGTTAATTTAGTTTTCTACCCGCCATACGCCACTGACACGAGCACCGTCTTACATATTGATCAGGCTTTTCCAAGGACCCGGCGACAATCGATAAGCCTATATCACCTAAAGCACCCACGAGGGCGACTTTCGTTCGATCACTCATAACGAAGACCACAGCTGTGATAAGATTATGCAAATACTATCGGGCAACAATGGCGAAGAGTCGTCTCTTACATATTCACCGTGATGAATACTCTGACCATCTTATACTTCTCACATCGGAGCCGAATTGGCCCATGCCAAAAGCAAGAATTCGTCAGCAATCTTGAAGTTGAATTTCCAAGAGGGACTGTCCAAGCACAAGTCTGTATAACTCCTGCATAACGACTGGTGATGTCTCTTCGGGTGGTGGGTCCTCCGTCGAAGTCCGTTCTGTTCGTGATGTCGTATCCGTATTCGCTGTGATTCGCAGCTACAGTTGCTCAGTGCTTTGCCAGCTTAGGAGACTTTCCCCTTTTAGCCTCTTTCGAATGATATCTACAGTGTAATTTGCTTGTTTAAGTGCAAGTCGAAGTGCGTCGGAGCAGTATCTTATGAGTGATGAAAGAGTTTCCAAGTCGTTTCCCATCACTTCTTACTTCATTCTTCCAAGGCTTGAGGACCTCCATCGGCGGTTACCCAGGGCCTACCTGAACGAACCGAGGTCCTCTGCAATCCGCTGGTAAGATTGCTCCTTCGTCGCTGGCCTCTTGGGCGTCGAGCAGCATACTATGGCCCGCTGGGAAACTAATGGGGGAGAGAGAGAGAGGG